>LJJS01000981.1:6820-25207 GCA_001447215.1 Diaporthe aspalathi
TTCGAGGAGCGGGACGGCTTCCCCGCTAATCCCGAGGAGGCCCCAAGCATCCAACAGGGCCGCTTGCTTGGTCATCCTCAAGTATATCTCGGAGACATAATCGCTACATCGTGGTTCCGAAAGATCCTCAGTTTCATTACCTACAAGTTCAGATTCACTGTCTCATCACCATCATCTCCAGAAGCCCAACTCACCCCAAAATATTGGCAATAACGACCTGAAGCCAGGATGCCTCAGGTCTGGTCTTCGCAGCCCCTCAAGGCCTTTTACACCATGTTCGTCCTGCTCACGGCTCAGGCCTACGCGGCGGCTTTGTACCTTCGATACCTCGCGAAGCCCTCCCACCCTGGATGTGAGCATACACCACCTCCCACATTCCCCAAAGTGGTCATCGTTTTGAAGAAATGGTAGGCTCACGAGGACTGTTAGGGACCGCTAAAATGAGTTTAGCCAGCGATATGTTGAAGCTACTCTTCCGATACTCCTTTGCCACTAAGTCTCGCCGCGTCCTGGACGATGACCCTGTCAAGGCTCAAGAGAGGCTGGTGGAAATTCAGCCGCTAGCTGATTCTTGGTTCACTGGGGTTCTATCGCCGACAGCTGCAGTCAGGCCACTCTCTGTCAAGGGTGTATGGCTTCCAAATGTACCCTCATCAACGTCTACCTCCCTCGAGCAAGAGAAGGTCGCGATCCATTTCCCGGGGGGCACTTTTGTCATCACCTTCGGCCACGAGGGCTCCGGACGGCTGGTCTCAGAGGCCCTCACAAAACACATGAAGGCGAGCAAGGTAATTTGGGCGCAATACCGCCTGGCGGCAAATGAGCAAACATGCTTCCCTGCTGCGGTACAGGATGCTCTCACATACTATAACTACGTTGTCTCACTGGGCGTCAACCCGAGGAATATCATCCTGTCAGGGGACTCGGCAGGCGGTAACATCGTTCTTGCTTTGGTGCGCTATCTCGAGTCCACACAAGCCTTCAACAGGGTCAACAATGATGGCTCCTCCAAGTCCACTGGAACTGGCCTACCATTGCCTGGTGGTGCCATAGTATTCTCCCCTTGGGTACAGGTCACAGCAACGGCGGGCAAAGACTACGAAGCCAGTCGCAATGCCAAATCCGATGTCCTGGACCCTGAGTTTTTGCAGTGGGGCGCGGACTCATACTTGTACAAGCATGGAAGCGACAGGGAGAACGTGGCCTATACGTCGCCTCTGAATCACCCGTTCAGAACATCGGTGCCGCTTTACATCCATGCTGGGGAAGCTGAAGGCTTCTGCGATTCAATTACGAAGTTTGCGGAGGGCATGCAGAAAGTTGCTGGCAATCGTGTTGGGTTCTGCGCCACGCCAAATGCACCTCACGATCTTTTGCTTACACATCCCTTGTTTGGTATGGCCGAGGAGCTTCATGCCGTATTGGAGGAGGCCCACGACTTTTTCGATGGTGGGGAGTGAGTTGTATTGCGAATTTCCGAAGATTATGTCAACCTGTTAGTCGATAGTATTTTTAGTTTTTTGGTTTCCATTTCCGCTTTACGAAATAACCAGGGATGATCGGAACTCCTATCACGACACTCAACTCCGCCAGACGGACAGGCCCAATAATGTGACGCATACATGAGACAAATCATTCACACTCCACAACGGGCACTGTGATCGGCTTGAGAACGAAATCCACAATGGCAAATTATAGTTCCAGTCTGCTTGGCCGGGAAGAAGTCACAATATGCATATTTTCAGGACAGTTGGCGACTGGAAGAGAGATGTATCTGATACCTGGTATATATCATGTTCACTGCGTCCGAAGCTCACGCAAACTGTGGGCCAACAACTCCCTCCTCAATTCTTCGTCTGCATTCCGCAAATGATGCACCTCGCCGTCTCTACTATCGCGGAAGCTACCGCTGCAAATCAAGCTATGGTGACCTCTCCAAAGGAAATTTCCTTGTACGAGTCGCCAACCCTGATATCATCCATCAGGTCTTCGTTCCAGGCCTGTAACAGCTCCTCGAGCGCCAAAGGCTGCCACTCCAAGGGCCCAAGCGACTTGTCCTTACCCTGAGGACTATAAGCAGCCTTCTACGACTCCTTAATCCTAGCCAACGTCTTGAGCCGGATTTCGTGGCGCCAGAACATCTTGCCGGGCGAGCCCAGCTCGCGCATATAAGCCTTCCAGAGGCTCGGGAGAACGGCAACGTCCGCGCTGCAGTAGTCGACAATAGCCGGCAACAACGGCCGCGCGTTGAAGGCGGCGTGCGTGCCCCCGGACCGCGGATCCCACAGCCTCTGCCCGTCCCGCTTGGCGCCCAGGGCCCTCGCCGCGGCGGCCACGTCAGGCCCGCCCGCCAGGTCCACCTCGATGCACTTAGCGAGCCCGGACAGGCAGCGCCTCGAGCCCTTGCGGCAGGCAAGCTCCATAAGCTAAATATCATGGATACCGGCGACGCCAATGCCGAAGAAGCTGAAGAGCACGTCCGAGTCGTTGCGTATGTCGAAAAAGCCCTTGGGGATTGTGGGATTCTCGAGGACGCTCTTGAGGGTCATGCCCGTTTCGTTGGCAGTGGTGAACGCCGCGCCCTAAGCGTGTGCACGTCAATCAGGTACGCTGTGTTGCCTGGATATATGAATAGGGATACGATGGAGATTTTCCCGTAACGGCCGAGGTCCTGACCCTCAATATCAAAGTACAGACTCGGCGGGGCAAGCAGACTGGTGGGCAGTCGGACAAGACTCAGTTGGTCCAACAGGGATATAAGCTTGGGCTCCGAGTCAATGATGATGGTCTGGAGTGAAGTAGCCATTGCAGTGTTTATGAAGCTGGCGGCTGGAGTGGAGTAAAATGTAAATGCTTGGTAGTTTTCCGGCGAGTTTAAAGGTGTTGGAGCTTCAAGAGAGCCTGTATACAAAACCTTATTTATAATTATTGGCTCTTGGGGGGAGGAAGAGACCAGCCCACCGAAATACTGAAAAGGGGGATAGTTGTCTAAGACAACCAACAGTCTGGATGAAACAAACACTCTTCGACCGTTGGGTGAAGGTAGGCATCCTGCATATGCATTGCCAGACCAACAGGCATCCGACGTGGACCAGTACTGCGCCGCCCAGCCGTTTGACTGCAGGATGTGTTTTGAATGAGCGAAGACCAGAGCGAATAGCCTCTACCCAAATTCTTTCCTTCTCTGACTTAAACACACCGGCAAGCGTCCAAGGCAGACAGCTGTGAGAATTTGGGTGGCGCAGTGAAGCAGGCACCAATCCGCTGCGCCCAAACCGAACCCGCATGTGTGAATAACGCGCTGGTCATAAGGAGGGGGATGGAGAAGAGGGGAGGGGCGAGATTTCGTGACGCCGCCAAATTTATAGGCAACGTGAGAAACATACCAAGAGCCATTTCGAACGAATTCCGAAAGATAAATCAGGATAAATCGGTCAACTTCCCCTTTCTACCAGAACCCAGTAACAGACCTCGAATGCTCCACATCAGTGAATTAGTATCGTAGAGTTTAACAACCATCAACCTGCATCTATTAATTCTGGGTCGGTAAGGAAGCACTACAAGACCGCTTATCGGTTCCAGGTTTGCACAACGCAGGTCGAAGTGATGAAAAAGCCATTGGAGGACTCGAATCGCCAAAACCTGCTCCAATCTCGAGCGCAGCCAGAATTACGTAAATTAAAGCTTTGATACATGCTGGGCTGTTTTGACTCGGCTGGGTCGCGTGAAATCAGTCATCCAGGAATACTTGGAAAAAAGTATAAAACTAAAACTTCATCATTACCTGTCTCTATCTCTAATATTACGACCAAGCACACCTGGTTAACGGATTTAATAATTAATATTTACAATACCTGGTTTTGCAGCCCGGATAAGCCGTTATATTGCAATCCGGGCAGTAAAAAGACTAATTCACATAAGTCTCCCTACAGAATACACAACTTAACCTGCCCTTCTTTCTCGGCCAGCCGAGCCGCAGATGAATGCACTCCGGAGACCTTTAGGGTTTGGCGCTTAACCGCACCGTTGTTACTCAGGTCTCTGCTGCCTGTCGCACATTTGCTTAGTTTCGACGTATAGCCTCCTGCTTTTCCTTGATTAAGATAGTTTTGAGTCGTTCCCGCGCCGCTCCCTGCTATTCGATCCTCATCCTCCTCGCCGCTTCCTCAGACCTCCTTTCTGCGTCCTGTTGCTTGTCTCTCTGTAGTGTCTCTTTGCCCGCTTGCTCTTGTTGCTGCCGTGCTTTTCGTCCAGCCTCGCGAGATCGCTCTTCGGCTTGCCGGACTCTGTCCTCCCTTGCCCTCTCCTCCCTTGCTCTCTCTGCCCTTGCTCTCTCGCGCTCTGCTTTTCTCTCAGCAAGCTCGTATCTCTTCCTCCATTCTGCATATTGCCTCAGCTTCTGCTGCCTGTTTCTCATTTTCAGCCCGCCTCCGCTCCTCATCCTCACGTCGACTTTCTTGACATTCCTGATATCTAGTTCACTGGTATTATACGATGAAGTAAGTCAAATCGTCTTCCGAACGCTTTGCGTCATTTATAAAATATTCGTAAGCTTCGCAAATCTGGACCAGGAATGATGATGAGTCAGTTAAGCCTTTGTTTTGCAATGATGATAAGCCCAATACTTTCGCCCAAGATGAACGCCTGAAGACTATCCTTGCGGAAATCTTGAGCATGGATAGATTTGCCCGGCGCCTTCTTGTCAGGGTGATGCTCTCTTTCCAGCTTATAGAAAGCGACTTTGATTTCTCGAGAGCTCGCTTCTTGTGTCAACCCAAGATCAGCATAATAAATCTGGATCTTCAGGTTCTGCTAGATCAACTACGTCCATTGTTATAACGAAAGAAGAACTCTTTTGGAGGTTGGGCTTGAAATCAAGAATTAAAGTTCGATCCTGAACTGCAAGAATGGCTGTCACTGCTTCAGTGAGGAACTTTTGTTCAGGGTTTGGAATGCTGAATGGCTGCGGCGGGCAAAGTATTGCCGCTTACACTCGCTCAGTAAATAAAGGTAGGCCTCCTTCTAAATTTTCAGGGTGAAGAATAGGGTATATTGACTATTTGAAGGTGGGGAACATTCGCTTTACATATAAATAAAATTATATACTTAACTACTTCTAAATGTATTATAGATCTAACATTAATATGTTTATGCCTAGAGTTGATCCAATTGCTACCTCTGCTGCTGAACATCGCTACAACGTTGGAGCTTTACTAAGAGATTTACTGCTGTCTGCATTTTGTCGTGATGAAGCCTGACTTGGATTGTGATCAAACCGATTGATCAAATGTCAGTTCTGGCGTCTTTCTCCGTATACGCCTCAACATTTGCAAGCGCGGAATCAAGATATGTTCATTGTTTAGAAACTACCGTAACCTGTTGAAGCCCCAATAATTTGTATCCCTCATTCAGTCTGTTTCTAGACTTTCACGAAATTCTTCACCTTCCATATATCTGCAAGCTTCTCCAGAGGATCACCATTATCTCTTCCATTAGCCGTTGACACGACTGGAAACAGTTTTGACAGCTGCACAGCAGTATCGGAAGTACCCATTCGACGGAAAACGCGCAAAATGCCGTCTCTTGTGTAAAAGTCTTCCATAGCGGGCATCCTATCGCCATCAGAGTGCTCGCCATCAGAGTGCTTTTCCTTGAGATTCGGATTGAAGGTCCTCAGCAGTAGCAATGCTAACGATGCAATGCCTGCAGCCAAAGCTGTTGCAACACTTGAACCAGACACTGTCCTCGGGCTGTTGCCCATGTAAGATGGGCCCCCAATGCGGATATGCTCGCCGAGTATTGAGATATGAGGCGGCTCGATTCCCCTGGCCTTGGAAGTTAAGTGCCCGTACCGATTCGTTGCGCTGACGCTCAGGACCCGTGGGACATCTTTGGAGTAGCCTACTGGCCAAGCGTCCGAGTAGATTCCTTCATCAGGCGTCGAGCAAAAGATCAATATCTTCTTCTCAGAAGCCCTCTCGATAGCTGCTTTTAGTCCATCGTCAGGGTGTTTGAACGTCCAACTAATGGATATAATATCAACATCGTGCTCGATAGCCCAGTTGATTGCTTTGGCTGCGTTGGAAGGCTCAATATCGTTCCGGCCTATACCCACACGAGCAATATATAGGCGGCAGAAACTATTTGTTTGCCCAATCAGAGATGCCATCTGCGTGCCGTGTGGGTCAGATACCATCCACCAAGGCAGAGACCGGCCTGTACCAAAGATATCAGCAGTCACATATGACTGGCCCCTGGCAATAAGATGGTTGAATTTGGAGCGAATGCGATCGGCTCCGTTGTCGATGATCGCCACTTTGATCCTTCGATCGACGTCATTCGAAGTTTGAAGAGCAAACCTTTGGAATCGGGAGATGTAGATCATACGTTTCCGCTCCCAGAATTCATTCTCTTCGTCAGATTCGGACGTACATGTCTCCTCCGTGTCGACCCCTTGATCAATGCCATATGCCCCTGAAATATTTTCCTCCTGCCAGTCTCGTAAAGACAGGAGATATGGTTTCAACTGGGTCGTGAACTGGGTCTCGGGGACCTCGCTTGTTTGTTCTTCTGGCTCGTGTGGTGGCGGAGGATAGTCCCATGCTGCTTCAGCATTGATGTCGAGTTTGAACGTAGCAAGTTCTTTGGCCTTGCAGTGGGATTTGTGCCTTTCATGCTCCGTCTCGAGCCTCTTCGCGTACGTACGAGCCAGTTGAAGATGGCGCTTATGGGTTTCTTTGGGGTGGTAACCCTGTTCCGATCAATAATCAATCTCTAGTGTTCTTCTGGTTGAAGTCAGAACTCACATCTGCTTGATCGAGATGAACAAGGTTGACTTGGACGTTTTGAAGCTACTTTTGGTGAGTTCATTTGCTAGTACCGCAGGGGCTCGGTACACGGACCTTCTTAAGCTTGGCCAATCCATCTCCACTAATCCAGTGATATAGCACACTCCAATTTCCACTGCAGTAAAGAGTGAGGCTTCTGAGGCAATCCCGTGCCGGTGCAGCGCCCGAGTCCGGAGTGCTGGTTATTATATCAAGGTTGATATCAAGCTTGCGCCAATCCAATCCTTCAATCTGAAATGGCTCAAGAACATGCTGCTGTACGAAGGCATCGCTCAATGGCTTCGTTGTGCTGTCGGGAATACTCAGCCTCTTGATCCTCCGGACCCCTCTTTTTTGTAGGAATCCGAAGAGCCGTTGGATCGTCTCCGGCAGGCAGGGCTGTTTGACATAGTTCAGATCCGGTAGATGCACAAAGAAAAGGGTGTCTTCAAATTGGACGACACCCTCGTCTTGTGTTTGATCTCGGTGGATGTCCGTTAGCTTCTTGACAAAGCTTTCGAAGTTGTGTGACGACTGATTGAAGTCGGACATATCGAGGCACAGTTCCTTGGTGTTACCCTTGGTGCCATACAGGGCCTTGCTGACGTCTGAGATATCCTCGATCCTGTCGAATATGATTTCCTTAACGCGGTCCCGGAGGCCTTTACCATTCGTAGACCTGGGAATATCCTGGTATGGGGAGCGGCCGGTATTTGAAGTTGTCTTCAAGATAGTCGCAAGAAGGTCTGACGCATTATCCTCCCTCGACCTTTTCTCGATCCCTTCCAAGACTCGTGCTGGGTTGAAGGCATTGTCCCAGGTCGAACCCTTGCCAGATTCGACAGCCGAAATTGGACCTTCGGGAACGGATTTCGTCACTTTCTTGTACTTTTTCTGCATTGCTGCGTGAAGTGGAGTGAGGCCGTCGCCGTCCGTGGCCTTCAGGGCTGCGATGGAACAAACACGAGCCATAAATGATGCAAACGGGATTTCGAATTCGATGGCATACTGAACGCAATTCCTACCGGACGACGGCTTGTCTGTCATCTCCAGCACCTTCGCCGTCTTGCTTCGCAGATTTTGAAGATTTGGATCGGCGCAGATATCCAAGAAACACGCGAGAAAGCCCAGATTTCCCAGCTCTATTGCCAGATGAACTGGCAATCTGGTTGCCATTCGCTCTTGGCCATCATCGGTTTGTGACGGAATCTTGTGGAAGAACGCGTTGAACCTTTTATCATTCAGCAACCAACAAAGGAGCAACTTCCCAACGCCCCTGAAGTCATTGTCATCGTCTGATCTGGGTTCCGTTGACTGTAGTCCTATCCAAGGACTTCCTTTCCTGTCGACATCGGCTCGTAGGCTGTCACTACGAATGAGTTCAAGAAGAAGTCGATCGCCACGGGTTCCGAACAGTTTTTCCGTTTCAATCAACTTCTTCAACTTGGAGGTGCTGGTGGGCAATAGATCTCTCCACGGTACGCTTCTGGCTTCCTTCAATACCGCTCTGATGGCCTCGTTCACATCTTGCCCTTCATCGTTCTTCATCTTCAACTTGGGGTTTTCGTAACTGTACGCCATTTCGTTTCTTTTTCTCCCAAGGTTATTCAATGAGACGTATGATACTCTCACAAGGTGGAATCTGTAGGTGTATAAGTAGGGTGAGAAAATGGAGCGTGAGAGGAAGAGTGGGCAGAGAAGGGGGGGCAGAGAAGGGGGGACAGAACAGAACCCTGAGATCCTGCAGAGGACCAGAGAGCGCAAGCATTTCCTGAGGACACTATGGAGTCCCATTCCGGAGAGCCGGGGTCTGAATCGAGGCGGCCACTATTCATGTCGTGTAACACGACGTGAATGTGCATTTCAGCTGCTTCAAAAACATTAGCGACCAAGCTTCGTACATCCCACCGACACTTGGGTGCGTGGGAGCTCGGAATTCTGCCGCAAGGTCTACTTAAATGGGAATTGCCACCCTCATCGCTTGGTAGCTCAAATTCCTGCTAAAGCCATCAGCGATCATCATGGAATCCGACAGCCTTCAGATCATCACGTTGCCATTGAAGGCGCGCAGCAAGACAGGAGCAGCAACGCTTAGGACTGACATTCCCTCCATTGCCGGGACCGCCAACAGGCCAGGCTTTTCAGTTGACTTTCACGTCACTCACGAGGTCCGCGGTAGCTTTGATCCTGGGGATGAGGATAATGCCAATTTACTCCTTATCAAGATCATTCCATTTCCCAAGGATATTGAACGGCAATTCAGATGGGTCAAGGTTACCTTGTCAGTTCCAGCCGCGAAAAGGAGCACCGACCAGCCGGCACAGTTCTCTGATGACTATGAAGAGAACGACATGCCCCAGTTCAAGTCATTTGAACCGGCGTCCACAGGCGCACAATTTGTCGACGTCTATACGACAAATGAAACCCGTGAGAAAACATTCGAGCTTAACAGCCAGGTACCGGTCACAGAGGCACTATCTCTGGGTACCAAATATTCCGCTGCTAAGACCAGCGGTTTTGAGAGGACACATCTGCTTAAGGTGAAAGGCCAACCGCTCCGGGTCGACACCAATTTGTCAAGAAATTTCTGCAACCACGTTTCTTGGGAGATATTCGCGGCAAACAAGGACCAGGGTGTCGGGGACTCAATTACAGTCGCACTGCTCGTCAAGAGGTCCCCTGGCTCGAGCTTTCAGCTCGAGGCTCATGTGGATGGAGATGTCGGGAGTCTTTCTGCAAAGGCAAAGAAATTCTCTCCGTCGAACTTCTTCGGCGAAAACCGAATTTGTCTCGGAACTTACCCCACCGCTCGAGCGAATCAGAACGTGCCAGTCGGGGTCGATCGAAAAGACCTACATCGGGCATCAACAGAAGATGTGCTAAAGAACATCAAAGAGCTTGGGCTGCATCTTCCAGAGCAGGCACAGCCAATGAAGGCCAATCCCGGTGAGTTCGTCACGACCACAGGAAGAGTGCATCAACTGATTGGGAAGTAGCCGCCATCTCAGCCACCTCGTTCGAGCTGAAACACGAAAATCGACAAATCGGCACGAATTCAGCTGCGGATGTGTACGACGAGCCCCTCGATACGGTGCATGAAGCTGCGGGCAATCCTCCGTCGACGGCAAATCCCGGCGAACTCGGTCCCACTGACATTGGTCAACAGCCCGTCCTACCTCACACCAACCACCATACACAAGCCGTTTCAGCCGCTGCTGTACCCTCACAGGATACATCATTGAACGATGTAATGGTTGGAAACACGCAAATACTGCAGCATTTGACCACTGGTCCAGATGTAGTTTCCCACCGGACGCCGACTCAAGGCTCGATGGCACAGAGGACGCGCGCGAACCGGCTCCGTGAAATGGCTGTCCTGTACGATCGACTTGCGCAGCTGAATCGTGACGAGGCGAACGCAGCCTGGCCTTCAGAGTAGATCTCAACTCTGCAAGAAAAGCTTCGGAATCCGGCAGAGGTAGTCGAGGGAGCCTTTGGCTGCTCATGGTTCAGCTGTAGCCGTATCCTAGTACGTTAGGTAGCAAGGATGGTTGAGTACCTCAGTACCTAGGTGGGTAATATTCGTGCGGGCTTTGGCGCCCCCACGGGGATCTACAGGCACTAAGTCTTATTCATCAAAGATATGATTGGATTCATCAACATGCACTTTGGTTTTCAGCTCCTGCCGTAATCGCCGACCGGTGACAAGGGCCTGCTGCAAGTAAGACGATGCCAAGACTTGGCTAGATAATAGTTTGTCTCCTGGTTGAGACAAAGTGGGGCCTTTGATGAGTTTGCTACACAAGAGACAAGAAAGTCGCTCTGCTGGTGCCACGTTCAAGGTTGCACAACTGAGGGGTGGCCTAGTCAACAAGCGAGACTCGATTTCGGACATGAGTCGACTCATCCAAATCTCCAGCAAAGTTCACGACATTCACAAGCTTGTTGTCAGCTCATACAATATCGATTCTTCAATCTTGAACTGTCGTGGACGCTGCAATCCTAAGAACCGTGACTCCATATTACTTCGTAGCCAATGGAGTTCAACGAGATCGTCAGTGCCGATGGCAGACTTAGCCTGGTCAGCCATGGAAGCAGAGAACATGCCCCATCGCACCAGCAAGACTTTCGTCACAAGTATGTCTGAAACCAGAGGCCACCATCTAAGTTGTGATTGCTTACCATCGTCAAGTGTTATAACCATACATGGCATCAATGACCTAGACGACAACACCTGTTCTTCCACCAAGCTTGATGGGGCCTCTCCACAGACGCCGTGGCCTACAGCCTTACTTCCTCATTTGCAATACGCCAGAATGTTTACCTACATGTATTCCATCTTCCGAATCGTAGATGGAATCTCGATTTCAGATGTCAGAGTCCTTGCAAGCAAGCTCTTAGAGCAGATCACTCAGGTCATTGATGTGTGTGTTTTCATGTCAGCCTTCAAAGAATTTGCGTTCAATATCCTAGAAATTGCTGACTGACTTGAAAGACTGTATCTGGGAATTTTATCCTAATCGGCCATGACTTGGGTGGCCTGATCATCAAAGAGGTGAGGTCTATTACTACGGCCGACTGGATGCTAGCCAGTTCTTTCAAGGGTAAATAGGCGCTAATTTAGGCTCACTAGGCTGTCGCTATCGCACGAAAAGAAACGAGGTTCCGCAACATTGCTGGGAACATATCAGTTCTGGTACGGCAATGGCCCCCAGAAACACTAATGTACTATTTATCTAGTGTTGACGGATTTCGCAGGTATTTGTTGAGACTCCGCATCGGGACACATATGACTACCCATGGGAATCCAGGGCAAACTGGCTCCTCCTGACTGCTGCCAAACACCGTTTATTCAGCCTAGCTTGGATTCGGAACACAGCAAAAATGATGGAAACAGTACGGTCCGACTTCTTCTATAGCGAAAGGCTATTTCGTGTGATAAATATCCATCTCTCGTTGCAGACATTCGACATGGAGTACCCCAGTTGGCCCGTGAGTATATCCTGTAGTGCTTTGGTCGACACTTACTAGGCATTAACCGCTGCGATTTAGTCACTTGGTGAAACTGGAGGATGCCTTGGTACCCCGGAAGAGAAGACTTTTAAGCGATATGTGCCTCAAGGAAGATGTGGGGCCCTCCTGAGCGAGGACTATCCACTATGTAGAGATCTTTCCGAAGAGATCCGAACTTCCAGAGGTAAGTCCACGCACGATGTTACACATGGTAGGATTCTCTGTGATACATAGATACTGACATCGGTAAAAGGACCCGGACGGCCCTTGATTGACTGTTTGGAGACCCTGGCTTTTATAAGCAACTTCCAGGTCCAGTTTGAAGATCCAACACTTCCTAGTACACGATTAGGAGCAGTTCACGAACTTGAGAAGGATCGTGAGTTCCTTGAATGGGAACGATCTTCGAAACCATTACTCGACATTGTCATCCCTTCAGGGAATGACTCTTCATCGGTGTTCTCTAGACTTCGAATGACGGGAGCGAAAGGAGACGGGAGAGACAAACCCACTACGATCAGCTATTCGCTTGATCCACGCCGTCCAGATAAGAACTTTGAAGAAGCCCTGTTATCTTCTCTTTGCTACCAGATGTTGTGCTTGAAACCGCAGCTGTTCGAAAATGTGGCAGTACTGAACAAGTCTTTTCAAACCTTCGGCGCGAACAACATTTGGCAAATGCACAGGCTTTTCATCTTGCTTCGATCCCTTTTGATCTGCCCTTCTGAGGGAAGAACGATCTGTGTACTCGAAGAGATGAACGGCACGAGGCTTCCCAACAGAGTCGTTGAAGGTCTGCTCGGTATTGCGAACAGGCCTGAGTTGAATTTCGGGCTTGTCACCATCAGGAACTCGGCAACTCGCCTTGGAGCTCCAGCTATTGAACTGAAGCAAACAAGCTTCGAACTTGGATCCATCTTAGACAGCGCTTTGGATTATGTTATCTCATCTCACCCACGTCTCGACGCCATTCGAGACACGCTACACGCAACACTTTTGGCACAACACAGAGATATTCACGATCACTATGTAGGATCTTACGACATGGTGATGGCCAAAATCCAGGTTTGGCAGGGATTGCTGATCAAGACTTCCGAACCTGTGTCTGTGTCGTCTGTCATGAAGGCCCTGCCTCTGATGCCCAGCAGAGTCGATGATGTCTACATGGATATTATAAGCAGAATTCCTCAACTTCAAAGAAGTAGAATGAGGACTGTCTCGAGCTGGATATCTTTGGCACGTCGCCCTCTGACAGTGACAGAGCTGGCCACAGTGTCCGGGCTGGAAGCTGGAACGCAGACAATCGAAGAGCTTCGTAATAGGGTTTGGACGAATTTGCGCACTGAACTGGAGAGGTGTTTCGCGTGCGTTGTTCACGACACCGATTCGTGCCCTGTGCTGCCTGCAAAGCTGTGTTGGGTTCTCTCAAGTCAACCTCGGGCTCTCGAGGACCAGGCACTTGTATGCGAAGAGACCCGCACGGTATACTCAGGAGATGAGCTGGTACTTGCACGAGTATGCCTCCAGTTTTTGGATCTGTACAAGAAGGAAGACCCTAGCCGGATAGTGGCGTCAATGACCGATCATCCATTCATCGACTACGCGACTCTGTACTGGCCTGATCATTACGCCAATGGATCCAGGACGGCGTCCCCATCTGCCCGAGCCAAGGAAAACTTGCTGCGACATGATGAACATGGGTTCTTAGAGCTCTTCAAGGACAAGGATCTGATCTGCTTCTGGGCTAATCTATATGTTCGCCTTCGGCAGCCGGAAACAACGGACATTATCGAAAACCCTCTACCTCTTGCGGCTGAGGTGGGATGTCTAGATCTGGTCAATATTTTGATTGGATTATCGGATCCAAATTCAAAGGAGAATGCAGAAGCCCTTTCTGCTGGACTCTCTGCTGCGATCAGCCTCGGAAACGCCGATATGGTGGATGTTTTCATTGGTGCGAAAGCGGACACTACATTCGCACTTCATGCCGTTGCTTCCTCCAGTCAACGCCACTTACTAGGACACACCATGCTCCGAGAAGTCGATCCAAATACGAATGATGCGCTGGGTTTTACACCACTCCATTACGCATGCAGGAACGGAGTGCTTTCTATTGTTGAGGACTTCCTCAGTCTTGACGTGGAAGTAAGCGCTGGCGCAAGGCTTCAAACAACGACACCGTTACACACAGCATGCATTTTCGGTCACGGAGCCGTAGTCTCAGCTTTGATGAAACGCGGCGACGTCGATCTAAATGCGATCGACAAGCAAAATGAAGGCACGCCTTTTCTCTGCGCTTGCAGATCGCAGCAGCCAGAGGCCATTCGCGCTTTGTTCGACTGCCCTAGGAGTCATGAGATAGATATCACGGCTGTGGACTTGACATGGAAGGCAACGGCTTTGCATCACGCATCCGGTGTGGGGCGCCTGGACATTGTGAAGCTTATCCTCGACTTCTGCGTCCCGACGAACGTTCCTGCATCTAATGAGCCAGTCCAAGCGTCCGTCGATCAGCGCCAAGTCCTCGAATACACTGATATATCTGAGCGGATAGCACTGCATTGGGCGGCACGAAACGGGCATAGAGAAGTCACTATCGAGCTGATTCGCCGGTCGAAGTCCGCAGACGTGGCTGACAGTCTTCTGGCGGAAGACGTGGAAGGCAACCTACCAATCCACCTTGCAGCCCAAAAGGGACATAAGGCCGTTATCGAGCTTTTTCTTGAAGAAGCCGAGACCGACCGACAACTTCGCTCAAAGACATACAAAGACGACGTGCCGCTTCATCTAGCCGTCAGTCATGGCCATGTCGATGCTGTGCGGATTCTTAGTGATCGACACGAAAGGGCGGATATAGGTCTGGATTTATTCAACGGAAAAGAGGAGAGTGCCTTGCATCTTGCTTCAATCCGCGGCGAGCATCAAATTACGCAAATACTCCTCGACTCTGGTGCCTCACCAAACATACTCAATTGGAATGATGCTACACCGTTACTCTTGGCATGCAAGAGTGGCCATGAAGCTGTTGTTTCTTGTCTTCTCGAAAAGGGTGCAGATGTTGATATTTCCGATGAAAACGAGATGACACCTTTGTTGGTGGCTGCAGAAGCAGGAAACGTGTCCATCCTGAAGAGGTTGAACAGCCACGGACCCAGTTGGAAAGCTTGCGATAGCCGACGACGTTGCGCTCTACATTTCGCGGCGAAGAGCGGTAGCGAAGACACCGTTGAGTTCGTGTTGCAAAACTCCAACCTGGTTCACATCAGAGATACAGATGGGCGGTCTGCACTGCATTACGCTGCTGAGGCCGTGTCTGCATCAGTTCCAATCCTCGAGAAGCTAATCATATCCAAGTTGAAGCCTTTGGAAGAGGACGAGGACGGCACGACTCCTTTAGAATTGGCATCATCTGAACATGTGCTACAAGAACTCCTGAAGCACGTTAAACTTCACGATAGTGGCGTCTTCGAAACGTTCCCGCGAAAGGTCATTGGCTCATTTGTTCAGAAAGGCTACTTGGAAACACTGGAGCAACTTCATGCTAAAGCAATCACCCTGAAAGGTGCGGACATGGATGGTCAGAGTTTGCTACACCTAGCTGCTCAGGCCGGACAACTTGACGTTCTCAAGTATCTTATCAATGTCATAGCTCTTCAAGTGGATGTGAAAGACAGTAAAGATCGCACACCGCTATCACTCGCAGCTGAAAAAGGGCAACATCAGATTGTACAATTTCTTGCCAGTTGGACGCCACCCACTGTTGGACAATTCGCAGTCGATTGCGAAGGAAATACTCCTTTATTCTATGCCGCACTGAGCGGAGATCGGACAATTGTGGAAACTCTTCTTGGGGTTGCAAACGATGGCGACAGGGATGGATGTTTATCAGCTCTGAATGAGGTGAACAAGAAGAACAAGGGCCCGCTTTGGGCCGCTATGGAGAATGATCACACTGAAATTGTCGAACTTCTTCTCCAGCGAGGGGCAAATCCCAACGCAGCAGAAACAGATCGGCATGAGACGCCGCTGCACTACGCTGTGAAGAAAAACAACTGGGGCATGGTCAATCTTTTGCTGGGGATCAAAGGTATTGATGCTCACGCCAAGGATGGAGAAGGCCGAACTCCCACTTTTGTTGCCGCCTATTACGGCAGTGAACGAATTATCGAGGCCCTGGTCGAAAAGGGATGGATTGACAACTCGCCTGACAATTCTAAGGGCTGGACCCCTCTCCATGCAGCTTACGATAATGACAGCATTATCCGAACCCTCCTCGAGCAAGGTAAAATAGCTGTCAACTCTAGGGACAAGAGGAAAGCAACAACTCTCCATCTTTCAGCTGGATTCTACCCTGGGTCTGTGAGAGTCCTACTCGAGAACGGTGCAGATCCAAGCCTACAAGATGAAGATATGAATACACCCTTGCATCTGGCAGCAAGATCAGCAGGTTCAGACACAATAGAGCTGATGGTTAAACATCTTCTCGCAAAGGAGTCGTCTGAAAGAGTGATGGATATATCTAGCTTGAAAGATGCCAAGGGCCGAAACGTCTTCGTCACCGCTGCCCATGCCGGAAACTCAGCCGCAGTCGATTTTCTTCTGAACCAAGGTCTCTTTGACCTTTCGGGCAACAATGATGACATTGAAGCCGTTGAGTCTATTGTCGAGAATTGCCCAACGAACACTGTTATACTGTTGCTGAAAAAGCTCGGGAAGGATATCAAAGCCGAGCAGCTACGCACAATCCTACTTGGGCTTGCATACAAAGACACCTGGGAGGTCAAATTACATTCAAGCGAAATTGAAGAGTCACTCTCGGATTGGGCGCAGAAGCATGAGTCACCATGGGTGTGGACAGACGAAGAGCTCACTGAACGACTGATCAAGCAAGGAAATGTGCTTTTGGCAAAGCTGGTCTGGCCCTACAGGTTGGGTAAGAAGTCGGGAACGAGAGACAAGCACAACTGGACCCTCAAGGACGTGATCCAATCATATGATCCCGAGTTTGATGTAGGTGTATCTGATACTACAGAACATACTTTACCATTGCGCCCATCTGAGTGGGATCAAAAGCGCATGGGGGACTGCCTTCAGGCGATTCCTTCCGAGAAGACTGGCTCGCACCTACAGATTAAATTCGCAGGTGAATACTACAATCGTGGGTCTGTGCTATCGAACCACCCTGTGCCTCCCACGGGTGACTTCTACTTCGAGATCACGGTCATTGGCGGAAGTTCAGATATGTGAGTTCTGTCGATATTCCTGCCGACGTGTCAGCCAGTTTGGAAACATCACTATTGCTTTACTGACCGATTCCTCATTCTGTAGCGTCGGTATAGGCTTCGGTAGGCAAGATACTGACTTAGACCGAATGCCTGGGTGGGAAGTCGATGCCTGGGCCCTCCATGGAGCTGATGGCGGTGTATTCCACGATGGGGGACGGCGGAAGAAGCAATCACGTGACTGGAGGTTCAGCGCAAATGATACTGTGGGAGTCTTGGTCAACCTCCGCAAAGGCCAGGCAATCTATACCAAGAACGGTGTGGCTCTCAGTAAGTCTATGACATTGATATTTCCCTTCTTCCGATGGTGTTGTCCTAAAAATTCAACCTTCCAACTAGATTTTGGATTCTCCGGCTTACAAGGTCGCATCTTCCCAATGGTTGGTCTGGGAGGCGATGCCATGATTGAGGCCAATTTCGGGGCAGATCCAGATGCAACACCTTTTAAATTTTCTCCGCCTAAGGAAGTTGGAAAGGTTGAGGACCATTTGTTCCACTTAAGACTAGCATGAGTTTCCTATTACAGCTTAAAGAGCCATGTAAAGACACTTTCTATTGGTTTCTTCCTTCAAAATTTAACCTGCTTGTTCCTCAATTGTCTTATATGCATGCGCTGTTTCTATGTCTTGTCCAGGTGTGAAACCTTGCGCTCAGCTGATTTTGCTATTTGTATCCCGGTGTCGCTTTGAATCCGATCACAGTATCTACTTTTCTTTTTTTTTTTTAAAAAAAAAGAAAGAGCTGCAGTTGGTCCCTTTATACAGTAATAAAAACGCCTAAAGACCCCGCGTTTTTTTTAAAAAAAATATTACTACTAATAATAATTTTTAAAAAATAAAAGCTGTTAAGAAAATAGCGGCAACCTTGTGATAAGGCTATTAGAGACCGGCTTGAAGTTGCGTGTAGACTAGAAACCGGCTATTTGTATTGCCCCTGTTTAGCCCTATTATATTTAATATAAAGAGTTAATCTTTTTAGCTGCAAGTGAGTTAAGAGCCTTTATATTAGCTGTTAAGGTTATTAAAAATAAGCAAAGTAAATAGGTATAATATAGTTTACCAGTAAGCGGTAAATATTAATAAGTAGCGGATATTGTTTAAAAAATAGCGTTTTTTAATATATATAATATATTAATAATATTTATTATTAATTAACGTTCCTATAATAATTAAAAATAACGTGGTTTACCAGGTAGTGGCGCATATCAGGTAGTGGGGCACTTTTGCTATTTCCGCCAACTTCAGCCAACTATAGCAACCCCCCAG
>LJJS01000987.1:0-122577 GCA_001447215.1 Diaporthe aspalathi
CGGGTGGCCAAATGGGGGGGGTGGCCAAAAGTGGGTACTGCGACTTACTTTCTCACTTTGATAGCCATATAAGCCAGCCTCTATTTAAGCTAGCGGTGAACTCGCGGAAGGTCAAATCCATTACCCAAAAGAATGCATCCATAGGATTCAGCTCGTCACGAAAAGATTATCATGAAGACCGCCGTCATTCTTTTCTCCCTCTCCATTGCCTCCGGCCTGAACACACGGCCGGGTCAGGAGGGGTGGTTATTCTCCGAATCCAGGTGGATCTTGTGGAATTTCACACCGTTTGGGGAGCCGGAGAACGGAGAGAGGCTGTCATTCAGCCTTACCAGCGATCCGACAGATCCAGAGCCCCCAGTCAGCGCCACCTGCCATGTATTTAGGGATCGGCCACAATGGCAGCCTTGCTCGATGCATATTGCGAACTCTGCCGACTGGAACCGAGGAGTAAGAAGCATCTTGATACAATTCACGTTGGATTTATTATCAGACGCCCTTCAGGTGCTTTTCTCCGGTGAATCATTGACTGACTCTGAGTGCTGCAGGTCTGGGCGATACCGATGCCGACCACAGAAACGATCAACCTTCAGATCAATCACGCCTTTACAAACGCATCCGTGGACCCCATCCATCTCTATTATCTGGTAAGTTGGAATTAGGACACACAAACGCTTCTCCAAGGTCTCTTTTGCGAGATTTGCGCTCTGTTGTGCTGCAGCTATGCCTTGAGAGCAACGGCTGCGGGACCCGTTAATAAGCCGTCGAGGCCGGCATTCTGTGCTATGAGATCTAGCGGGTCTCGATCTTATCTGATATTTGACTTGATGATCACTCCTGCTGACTTTGTGCAACGAACAAACAAAGATGGGCGAGCTTCGTGTCAACTGGCAGGGAGTGACGTTTCCAATCAGCCCGAACGTGCAACCGGTCTACGCAGAATGGGAAATTTGGCCTTCTGACTCTGAGGGGCATGAAAAGAGGCAAATGAGGCCTTGAGGGTTATCGGCAGGATACAGCACAAGAGCTTGCAATGAATGAGTGTTTCATGACAGATATTGGCGGCTCTTGTGCAAGGTGCACACTAACACTTACACGTGCCGTGGCTTCTCAGGATTACATCAAGATAAGGCGGGCGGGCCCAGAAAACATCATAAAAGCCTTCTATATGCCGCTGCCTTTGCACATCGTGATTGGAGATCGTGAGGACAGGTGGGCATGAAATGGTCACCGAGTGAAGACTGTTGCGTGCGCAAGTGGTGATAGTGAACGAACGTCTCGTGATTCAACCATGTCGATAAGCGCACTTCTCATGGCACAAGACTGATTTCAACTGTTTTTACACAGGTGGTATGACTCTCGAGGCCTGGCACTGCCGAGATCACGAGAGATCGGAGGCAGCAGTGCTGCGTGCGCTCCTGTGTATTGCAGCTAGCCCAGTGGAGGACGACGACGAGGAGGCAGAGGGAGTGGCCGCCACGGCGGAGCTTCGGAAGCCCCACATGTCGCACCGGACGCTTAACTGATGCAATCAAGCCGCGCGCCCTTTCGAGTAAGCAGAATCAACAACCACTCCAGCTTGGATCAATATCGCCGACAGGATATATCGTTCCTCGAGAACACAAATCCTTCATTCCACCGCGCCGGTGCTGCTATTTTACATCTGCTGATTGACGCCCGTCGGCACACACGAGTGACCACGCTCCAACCGCGATGGCGGTCATCATCTCGGACGCCGCAGTGGAGGCGCTGAAGCCTATCCGCTTGCCGGAAGACGCGTCACCGGTCAAATACGCTGACGGCCGCATCACCTGGTCAAGCGAACCTCAGGGCGACACAAGCAGCATAAATTCAGAAGATATCATCTTCACCGCAGAGGTCTCAGGCGGAGGTTATATCATTCTCGCCCTGATCCACGGGGAAGAAGGTGCCGCGGAGCCCTTCCAACTGTCCTCATTCACGGCCCGGAGCCTGCAGCAAGATCTGCTCGACATCTTCCTCCTACAGAGTATTCCGGGGCACCTTTCAGCCGGTACGGCCTCGAGCCTGGACGTAATTGTTTCCTCCAAATCCGGGACCGGCCTGTCCCAAAAATTCTACGACGCAGTCTTGCAGCCTCTCCTGGGAGCACTCGGCATCAGCGGCGACGGAGAATCTGCGGGCGCTAACTCTTCAAGCGGCGGGAAGGAGTATCGGTTAACCGTCACAAAGGATGGGGACAGTGTGAAGAACTTCTCACGAGAGAGATGGGGTCATGGCGGACAGTCTTCCGGCGGCAGTGGGACAGTCATCCTGCTCTCCGGCGACGGGGGCATCGTCGATCTCCTCAACGGGAGCACACAGCCTGCACGACCAGGGCATTTACCAACCATCGCCCTCATCCCACTCGGTACCGGGAACGCGCTGTTCCACTCACTCCACAAGCCCCACTACGCCGCGCCTGACAAGCCAGCTCCGTCGCCCCTGGTCCTGGCGCTGCGGGCACTCCTGAAGGGAAAGGCCTCCCCGCTGCCGACCTTCGAGGCCTTGTTCACGCCCGGGTCGCACTTAGTCGAGGAGGAGAAGGATCCCGCAGGCGTCAGCCCTGCGGCCATCTCCCACCTCACGGGGGCCATCGTCGCTAGCTACGGGTTCCACTCCCAGCTCGTCTGGGAGTCCGACACGCCGGCGTATCGGAAACACGGCGACAAGCGCTTCGGCATGGTGGCGCAGGAGCTGATCAAGGAAGGGCACGCCTACGCCGCGTCCGTGGAGACGTCGCCGTCCTCGTCAGCTCTTGGCAGCACCACGCGGTTCAACTACATCCTCGCCACCATGGTGTCGAACCTGGAGAAGACATTTACCATCTCCCCAGACAGCCGGCCGCTGGATGGGAAGCTGAGGCTGCTTCACTTCGGTGATGTGGGAGGGCAGAGGACCATGGAGATCATGATGGCGGCTTACAACAACGGGGCGCATGTGGGGATCGAGGGCGTGGGCTACGAGGCTGTTGAGTTTGTTCAGGTGACTACCCACGAGGAAGATGCAAGGTGGAGGAAGGTCTGTATCGATGGCACGATCGTAGAGATCCCGCAGGAGGGCTCGATGACTGTGAAGAAGAGCCCCCAGGCACGGCTTCAGGTGCTGGTGCTGGGGGCTTAAAGACAACGCCTTATGTTTTGGCAATCCACAGAACGGGGAGTGACGTGGCTAGGTGCCCTCATCTTGGCCCTAGATACCTTTATGATTCCATCAACTTTCTTGCCCGCTTGTCCATGAGGTTCTCAAATTCCTGGACACCATTTTCGAGCTTTGTGAGTATGCCACCCTTCAGCCTGTACACAACTCTCCGCCTCGAACTCTCTCCTTCGTCGTCGTCGTCGTCTGACTCACTTCCAGGGTCGTCAATGAGACCCTCCACTGCACCCCTCATGAACCATCTGTCGTGAGATACGACAATCACGGCACCCACCCAGTGGTTTAATGCCTCACGCAACGCGGTGACGGTCTCGTCTGCAGGACGTTAGTATTATTCTTCAATACGATTTTGTTGTCGCTTTTTGCACACATCAAGCATGGGAGCATGAAATTTGCTCAGCTCCCTGCGTCGTGTGGGAGAGGCAATACTCACAGTCAAGGTGTGTCGTCACCTCGTCCAGTACCAGACAATGTGGGCGCCTCCACAAGATCCGGGCCAACTCGCACCTGACCAGCTGCCCGCCGGAGAGTTTGCGGATCGGGACGTCAGAAGCCAGGCGCCCAGGGAGCCCCAGTGAACCCAACATGCCGCGAATCTCGCCCTCGTCCAGGTCATCCTCAACCTCCCTCGTCAACAACGCCAGGGAGGTGAGTTCGGTCTCCGAGCGGCCCAGTTGCTGGAGCTGCTCGACCGCATGTTGGCTGTAGTAGCCGAGCTTCAGGCGCGGGTGCGTCGTCAGGGTCCCCTTTGTCGGCTTCTCCTCGTCGACGAGCAGCTTGATCAGCGTCGACTTGCCGGCGCCATTGAGCCCGAGGACTCCAATCCTGTCTCCCATGCCCACGGTGAGGTTGATGTCTTGCAGAACGGCCGGAGATGGAGCAGTAGTCTTCCTCGCTCCCGCGGAGTAACGGAAGGTCACATTCTCTGCGGAGATGAGCGGCCCAGGAAAGCGTAGTTCAGGGGGCTCGGGCAGTAGGATTATCGGCGGCCGCTCGTCCTGCGGAATCTCGACCTCGGCGCGGCTGCTGAAGTGATAACCCTGAAGATCTCTGTTGAGTTTGAACCTGTTACCCTTGGCGCTGGTTTCCACACCCCAGCGGTCGTCGAGCTTCTTCTGTCTCATCTTGGCCTGGCGGACTGAGGGTCTGTCAGTCCGTGTTTCGGCTTGCACCACAGAAGCGAGGCTTCGAGAGGCAGCAGTAGCAGGCTTGCGCCCCCCACGATATCTCGCAAAACTTCCCCTGAAATGGTTGACTCTTTAAAAGAACACTTACTTCGGTTTTCGTCATCATTCTTCTTTCCCTCCCGCATATTGCGCTGGATAGTGGCTGAAATATGGGCCTTCTGCTTGTCCTTGGCCTCCTTGACCTTGGTGAGATGCAGCTTCTTCTCGGCCATGCTTGACTCGTACGTCTGGAAATCGCCATGGAAATACACGATATCTTTGTCCTTGATGATCAATAGATCCGTGCACAGCGATGTGAAGTCACGGTCGTGAGACACCAGAATTAGAGTTGGGGGGTCGGGTAAGTCCTCGAGGGACTGGAGGTACCGCTGGAGCCAGATTATGCCGAGAAGGTCCAGGAAATTGGTCGGCTCATCGAGGATGAGGATATCTGTTTCCTGTAAAAGGGCTGTGGCCAGTGCTGTCCGCATCTTCCAACCGCCTGAGAGCTCAGACACAGCTTTTGATTTGTATGCCTCCGTAAATCCAAGACCAGCAAGGATTTTGTTGGCCCGCGACTCGATATCGGCAATTTTTGACGGCTCTACTTGTACCTGGAGCTCCGCAAGGAGATCTGCAGCCTCTTGGACCTCAGCTTCCACCGCCTCACTGGATATTTCCTCATCCTTTTGCTCTTGTCTGCGCAGAAATCAGTACCTGCTACTCGTGACGGTAAGGTGACTTGGCCGAGACTCACAACGCCGCCGAGTTTGCTACCACTTTTTCAAAAGCGACGAGCTCCTTCCGAGCCTGCGATCCTCGAGCGCCACTACGAAGCCTAGCGTTTTTGTCGATCACAAAAAGTTGCTTTCGCAGCCTCTCATGCTTAACTTTTCTCAGTGCCTTCACTGCCGCCAGACCTTCCGGGCTGTTGACTCCATCGGCCAGGATGGCGATCTCTCGCTCCAGCTCGTCCTTTGCCGTGGCCTTTTCTATGACCTCTTGGAGGACAGTATTGGCTACGCCTGGGGCTGCTGTGTTTTTGACCAGAGACAAGTCGGCCGTTGCATCCTCAGTATTGGTCTGCTGCAGCATGGCTATCCGGGTCTGCTCTGGTATCCCGGGGATCAACCTTTCGCCAATGGCCCTCAGCAGTGTCGACTTTCCAGAACCGTTCTTGCCTACCAGGGAGTACCTTTGGCCGGCCTTGAGTCTCAATTTGGCATTCGATAGAACTTCGGTTCCGTCGGACTTGGTGGCTTTTCCCTTGCCCTTCCCTCCCGGTGTTTGGGCACCAGGAGGGGCGGCTGAGGTCACGGTGATGTTGAGCCCCTCGATGTCCAGCTAGCCACGGCTCTTAGAACGAGATTTGGAATAGGTGAGGCTGATGATGTCTTATGCACGGGGCCCACTCTGGCGCATACCTCTCTGTAGTTTGGGCTTTCAATGTGAAAGCGTGTCTGCTTGCAAGAAACGAGAATCGTCGCCACGGACTCAGCCGCCATGGAGGTCATCGTGAATAAAACAAGGACTGCCGGGGTTCAACAGGAATTGACTGATGATAATAACTTCAGTGCAGCGTCTGTGAAGGAAGCGGCTCCGTTTCTCAAGGCAGACGGCAAATAGGTTCGTATCTGATGAACGTGTCGTGGCGTTTCTCCGTGTTATTGGAGGCTCGTCTTATACCGAACCTCACAGGCGAACAACAAAACCAGAGTCTCATCCCGTGGGCGGGATGGTACAGTGCCGACAGGCGTCCTCCCACTCAAACAGAGGCAACCCCCTTTGGCCAGCGCGGCTCGGCAGTGACAGTGCGAGGAAGCTTGACGGTGTGGGGTAGTGAGTCACACCGAGCGAGCCCACCGGTGTCTCGTACTGTAGACTCTACGCTTGGCCGTTCCACAGCAGTGCGTCCGACAGGCGATCCCTCCACTTCGATATACTTTCTCGGGGTCATTGACTCCTTGCCGACTCGGTTCGGTGGAGTATTATGGATGTTAGGGTATTTCCAACTTCAGTTGGGAGTGTGGTGGTGGTTGGCAGGATTTGAAATGCTCGGATTACTTAAGTAGGTAGTTCGAAGCCCTTGAAAGAACTCAGCAAGCTAGTGTTTTGGACGGGGGGGGGGGTCCACCTTCCCGCCGAATCGATGTCTATAATACATGTAAGCTGCCCAGGTGGTAAGTAGTCGCCTCGGATTGGCCATCCATCTTTGATTCAACCGCGCTCAGCAAGGCTCGCTCTCTACATACTCCATGACCTCAACGGCGACCCCTTACCCAGCACCCGCCGCCTTCTGACAAAAGTGACAAACGGCCCAGGGACATGTTATCAAGTCCAAACTCAGGTTGGTGGTGCATTTTGGTGTAAAACCCCTGGCCATTGCGGATTTCTTGGTGAAGCATCTGCGGCGACGGAATCTGGAACTCTGCAGCATTGCAATTGCTGGCCACTGGCTTGAAGATTTCGCTTCTGCACACGAGGGTGCGGTGCAAAGATATGTACGCAGGTACATAAACAACAGCGTTGATTTTACTGCCATGCAACCCACTGCGTAGATGACGACCGAAACGACAGTGAGCTTCGGGAAATTGTAAGCTGATGCCATAAGCGTTGGGCTGATATCTCACTTGCCTCATGGAACAAGACCGTAATCTTTGAAACCGGGACATTCCATTGGTGTGGTCCTACTGGATTGTCGAGAACTAATTGTGAATGTCAGAAGGAACCCCGCCCCCCCAATAAAAAAAAGAGGAGAACAGGAAGCAACACGTTATGTCATATCCAGGTTTGACGAACAGGATAATAACATGCCGCAGAAAATGATGACCAGAGCCTGTGAATGTGTTTAGCGCTGTGTATGCAGGCCCTGGTTGTGATCCCCAGACTGACTGCGGGAAAAAGACACAGGACTAAATGTAGTGTTAGCAACCAAGATATTGTGACTGATTGATTCTTGGGAAGAGCCAACTGACCATCATCTATGTCCGTACCTCGAGCAATCCAAACACGAACATAGAGCCAGAAAAAGCAGCATCAGTGGCACTGGCAATGTAATGGCAATAACAACTCAACAGCTTGGAGCAAGTGAAACTGGGTTGACAAAGTTTGGTACAATGCCCAGGGGCGGTGCCATGGCTGGAATTTTTGTTAAGTCGGCAGTGTCCATTCTTGTTGTTTGCCGGCGGAGAACAAGGGATTCTAAGCCGTATACTGAAGCAGTTATGCTGCTGGATATCGACTGGTGTCGAGCAACAAGAACTTGGAAATGTTTGAGAGTGACCTAAATGAGGCGGCAATGGGATTTATGATGCTTCTGAGAATAAGTAGGCAACAGGTCGTAGGTGCAAATCACAAGGCTAAGGGTATGCTGTGCCGCATACGTGCCTTTCAATGCCCTCCAGCAATATTTGGACGCTGCCGCTGTGAATGACTCGTTTGCAGCCGTTGTATGTGGAGTGCTCGCAAGCTTTCTAGAGCCAGCAACCACAGACTATGCCCACAATTTCTCTAACAATAGACTAGTTGCTGCTGTTGGCCGCGATGCTGTGGAGCAAACCCTGATAGATCGCCTTCTGAGTTGGTTTCGGATCCTAGCTCGAACGAAAGCGCCAGGACTATGAACTTCAGCGATGATACCTTGGTATACTAGCGCAGACCCATCCCGTAAGCGATCCAATGTCAACAGACATAACGAAACCAACAGTAAACTGAGGCAGTGTTGGTCGGGCGGCGGCACCATGATTCCCTTGTCGCCCACCCGCCAACGTCTGTGTGAACACTCGCGATGTCGCGAACGATTTTCAATCCATAAGCCCGCCACCACATATGAGTTCTGTCTTCCCTGAGTACCATCATCGGACGGATTCTCCCGACACGCTTCTGATTCCGTTGTTGGCATTATACTCAAACGCAATCAAGTTTCTCTAGTTCGCTCTGCACCGCAACATTCCGCACGCTTTGAGATGACTTCCAATCTCACTGCCGTGGTGGCAGTCATCATTGGTGCCTATGTATTCCTCTGGGCTCTGCTGACATTTACCCAAGATGTGAGGGAGCCGCCGTCGGTGGAAGATTCTATTCCCTTTCTCGCTCCAATCACCGGCATGATCCGAGCAGGCTCGAGTTTTCACAGTCGCATGAGGTAAGGTTTTTTTGTTTGTTCGTGATCACAGATCCTATTCCTGCGCGGGCACTTCGAGAAGCTGACACACTCTATCAGAGACAAATATAAACTGCCCATCTACACGCTACGGCTTCCAGGATCACGACTTTATGTTCTCAATGACACCGCTCTCATTCCTGTCTTGCAGCGGCAGGTCCGGACGTTGTCCATCTCGCCCATCCTGGTCAGAGTCTTTTCGCATTTTATGGGCATCAGCGGAAAGGGGCTTGAGATTATGGGCCGAGACCCGATTGAGAATCATGGCTTTGTGCATCAGATGACTGTCGAGACCAGCAAGGGCCTCACGCCTGGGCCCAACCTCGACGACCTCAATGCCAAGGCGGTGCAGATTCTCAACAGGAGTTTAGAGTCACTCTGTGCCCAGAAGACGGCTACCACTGTCGGCCTGTTCTCATGGGCTTCACAGGAGATAATGTTGGCTACAACAAATGCGGTCTATGGGCCGAAGAACCCTTCAATGACCCCGCCGTGCAGGATGCTTATTAGTGAGTCAATCCATCAGTCTCCCGTATTGTGGCTACCCTATGTATGCGAAATAGTGCAGCAAATACGAGGCCGGCTTGACCACACTCATCACGGGGGTTTTGCCGTCAGTGCTCGCCAGGCAGAGCCTTCAGGCTCGTGATGTCCTGGTTGAAGCTTTCGAGAAGTATTACGCCGATGGCGGTCTTGACGAAGGCCCGGCATCTGTGTACGCACGCAACAGATACGAGTACCCTTCCAAGCTTGGCGTGCCAACGCGGGACGTCGCGAGGATGGAAGCGGGCGGGTCGATCGGACTCATCAGCAACACGATGCCGGCGACATTTTGGACACTCTACCACTTACTTTCTGACCCGGTCGCCCTCCAAGAATGCCGCCAGGAGGTATCCAAAGCCGTAAGTGAGAAGGATGGAGAGGTTTATCTTGATCTTGCCTACATCAAGAGTTTATGCCCTGTTCTGGCTTCAACAATGCAAGAAGCCTTTCGCTTCCACAGCATAGGCATGTCTGCCCGCGCGGTCGTCGAAGACCATGTGCTCGGCGGAAAGTATCTTCTAAAAAAGTGAGTCTCCAATACAGAGTGCTCATATCACCAGTACGTACTAACGGACGTGGACAGAGGGAACATGGTCCTCATCCCCAGCACTGTCCAGCACAGCTCATCGTCCGCTTGGGGTGATGATGTGGATGAATTCTACTACAAGCGGTTCGTTAAGCCCAGGAAGCACAATCCGGTCGCATTTCGCGCGTTCGGCGGCGGGGCTACACTCTGCCCTGGGCGCCATTTCGCCTCCACCGAGATCCTGGCCTTCGCGAGCGTCATTCTTCTGCGCTTTGATATCAAGCCGGTGGGTAGTAGTGGTTGGAGAACTGAGGGTTACAAGGAAGCCAATGCTGCCTTCCGTTTGCCCAAACAAGATGTCGAGGTGGAGCTCATTCCTCGGGATGATAAGAAATGGAGTGTATTTTTCTCGGAGCCTGGGAGGGCGATGGAGCTCGTGAGTGAGGACATAACTGCGGTGGGAGGGCAGAGGCAAGCGGCCCATTGATTATAATTACAGTGTTGTGAGATGCGAGCATCCGCAGAATTCATCAATAGAGAGAGTGGTACCGTGAGGGGGTATCTATGGCTCATGGGTGACTGCTAGATGGGAGTTTAGAGGTAGACAGTAGTATAGTCTGGGATTGGGGGTCATAATAGCGATGTAACGGTTTTGTGGGCATGAATCCCAGGTTTCCGCTACAACTTCGTTGTCATGGGCTTATTTAGCTTCGAACGGGTGCGGCATCCGTTCCAGCCGCTATGATTATCAATCTTCATTCTTTGTACCATGGACCAACCTGTCCCCCGTCCTTCCGGCGCCCCTCCTCGGGCCGGTGATTGGAATGCTGCCCGGGTCCAAGGGTCTCTCGTGACGTATGGTCGGCCACAACCTGCCAGCCGGACCAGACAAGGTCCGCTCATTCACAGGCTCTCGTGTATGTAAAAAATTGACAGCAGCCCTCTGTGTGCAGGGTTTTATGCTCCATCCCGATCTCACTCTGCGGTTCTTGGGCTTTGTCTACGAGCTTGGTGTTGCACTCGGATGGGCACGAATATGTTCAAGACCGAGACATTTCTCGCTCATCACTCTCTCTGTCCATTCCCTTCTCACGACTACAAAACTTTCTCAAGCACGGCGCCAGCACCAAGAACTGGTCTCTCGAGACCAGAATCAGCATTTGACTCTCCAGTCCTTGAAAATCTCGCCATTGTGCTTTAGCTCCTACGGACTGGTCGGTCCACACCAGAGTTCCCCTGCCCTTCCCTGAACAACACGCCGAGATCTGTTTCTGTCCTCCGCAGAGTTCCAAGTCCGGATGGCCGACTAGCTGGTATCATCTGTGCCCTCAACACTGGCAATTGTCTTCTTGCATCCACCAAGCACGCCTGAGAGTGACTGCCCCGTTGAAGCATCGAAAGAATTGGGTAGTAATAAAGACTGAGCAGGAGACAACGGAAAGCGGACAGCGACCAAAGGAGAAAAAAATAAGAAAAAAAAAATAGGAGACCGAGGCCTAGATATCTCATAGAAGTGAATAAAAACTTGACCAAAAAAATAATCAAGCCGTGAACGCCATTGCTTTTCCACCAACTGGAAAAGCTCCCATATAGACATATTCCATCATCATGAGTTGCTTGCGCTTCGTCGACGTAAGGTGACAGATTTTATGTAACGTTGAATAAGAAGCCAAATGCCGGGTGTCCTGAGCGTTCGGCCTGAAGTGTGCAAATGGGGTCTGCCGACTGTTTTTTGAAATGACCGTGGGTGCACTGGAAGCCCAGCTACTAAGCAATGTTCCCGTCAAAGGCTTTGGTACAACAGAAATGACGAGGCGTGTCGAATCTCTCCCTGGACCAAGTTTGGGAAGCTTTCCGCATCTGTGACATGACCGAAAAATCTGCTTGCATATGAGATAAACTGTCAGGAGACACCTGGTCGATGCGCTGAGCCATCGCGGAGCCACATGGTAGCGACGTCAGATCCGGCACAAACTGCCGGAGACTTCGAGGCGGTTCGCAGAGCGCTTCATATTTGCTCCACATAAATCAGTAGCTTCTCGTTGCGTTCCAACGCCACGTCAAGGTCGTTGTTGCTAATCATCGGCAGTTTATCCTGTGTGGTCTCATCCTTGTAAGAAATGTCGATGGGATCTCCTGGAGGGATCTTAAGCCTGTCACGAATTTTTTCGTATAGGTCGCGGAACTGGATATCGGTCGGCACGCGGATGGCGATGAGGTCGCCGTTGAAGCTGAGCTTGATCTTCATCGCTTGCGCTTGCTGGTTCAGACCGGGAGAAAGTGAAGTCTGAGATGGTTGAGAAATGGATGATGTCTGGCGTGGGACGCTGTTTGGTCCTCTTGAGCCCGGGGCTGCGGCATATCCGTTCCCATTGAGATTGTTCCTTGATGATTGTTGTGATACGGCGTCCGGCGGTGTGCCCTGAGACGAATGGTGGGAGCCGCCAGACAGTCGGTAATCCTCCTCTCCCGTCGAAGTCGGGTCAATCTCGTAATCTCCTTCTCTGGGCGCGAAGAATTGCTTGACCAAGTTACATCTCGAGATATAAGTCGGCTGGCTCAAGAGATTTTTCACGTAGGCGTCCAAGTTGTGCAGTCGACCCTCGGTGATAGCGTCGGTGACGTAGTTTACGGGACCTGGCATATAGGGCAGTGTTCTCTTCTGTGTGCCAGTGTTTCCTGCCTCGGCCGGAAATTCTGTCAGAAGTGCAATTTGGAAGTCGTAAAAGTCTTCGTAATATCGCGACAGCTCCCAGTGTCGACCATCCTCCAGCGCGGCCTCGATTACAAACCAGTATTTGTCTTCGGCAAAGCAGTAGCGAGGGATGCGTGCAGAGATGGGTGCATGCAACTGCGCTCCAGGGCTTGGAGCCTGAGCGTTCGCCATGGCGGGCTGTTGGCTTTGTGTGTTTCGCTGATGGTCCTGGGTTAATAATGACCCAATGCTGTCTGCAGTGGAACAAAGGAAGACAATCTAGACTCACGTTGCTTTGGGGCTGCTGTGCGTTGCCTTGGCTCATACGACCAGCGCCTTGCTGAAGACTCATGCGCTCCATGCCTTGCTCGAGAGCCTGCTGCTGGCCTGGGCCCCCCCCTGCCTCGAACTTGCCCAGCGTAATGCTGCTGTTCTTATACTCTGCTGCCATCTTTTTCCATTCTTCGACCTTTGGTATTCCCGCTCTCCGGATTGCGCCTTGGGGATCTGGGACTGGCGTATTCGTTGCCATGTCGCGGATCTCGATAAAAGACACTGGGATCAAGCCGGGACCGCCTAGTCGGCCTATTGGTTTTGCGACAAACCACTCCGGGTTTGATTGCGCGATGACGATGATGGCCTCTCCAGCCTTTGCCTCCAGCTCGTCCGCTCTCTCGGCTTGGAAGTCGTACATGACAATGCCGTACACCATGGCACCATTCTTCCCCGCAGAAGACATCTTGGAGCTCCGCTGGCTTGCCGTTTGCGTGGGTGTTACGCTCGAGGCAGACGTTTCGGCATACCCGGAATCGTGATCGGGGTTATTGATGGCTCCGGGCGACGGTCGACTCGTGTCCGAGCTCGCGCTGTCGCGTTCCGTGCGGCCGAGGGCTTTGAAGAAGCTCACTGGAACAAGGCCACGAGCGTCGGGTAGAGCGGGATTGCAAGCTTCGTACCAGTCGGGGTCATTCTCTCTACCAATAACATGGAAAAAGTCGCCGCGCGAGAAGCTGAGTTCTTGACTTGACCGGGCTTCGTAGTCGTAGAGGGCTCGGATTACCTGTCAAGGCCCAACGGGGTCAGCAATTTCCTCTGGTTCTCCACCGAGGCCCAGGAGAAATATGCCGGGGATCGGGTTCAAAGCGGGGGGCTTGGTTGGAGAAGAGACTCGACCGCCCTTGACCCACCCGCAAGGCCCGCTCTCACTCATTGTTCCAAGGACCCAGAAGATGCAGATGAAGCGCATTGAGGAGCAGGGTGCCGACAGCCCTCGGGGCGGGGGGATCTGGTTGCAGTGAACGTACCTTTTTTGGCGGAACTATCGCGACAGCGGATTTTGGGCCAATTGAGACATGAGCCTTCGCCTTCTCTTCTCCCTTGATCGATCTGCGAAGAGCCTTGATGGCGCGTAAGATGTCAGTTTGTTTACTCGACGGCATACGTGACATGTTGCTGAATGACCCGGGCCATGCGCCTCGGGTTCAAAACCGTAGGACAAGACGAGGTTGGGAGCATAGGGTTGGCTGCTGAGGATGGGCGATGCAGCGTAAGGGTGTGGAAGGCGATGTCGAGATGTCATGCGGGCTGCAGCCGACCATGGACGAAGGGGGCAAGGCGACTAGAAATGCGCAGGACATGATACGAAAGAAAGGGGAACGCAACGGCTTGGCTGGGTGTACGAACCTTCATGGTGTAGCCGTAATATCCCTCTTTCCGTGAGCAAGTCGATGAAGGTATCTCAAGAGCGGGTGCAGTCACAGGAAGACCGTCCCGGCTTCTGTTGTCTTTCACGCGTCCTGCCTCTCCTCCTCTGGTAAGAACGGGTCCTCCAGCCAATGAATACCAGATGATCAAGAACGGAGGTTACGCAAAGTGCGCTCACACGCTGTTGCTTGCCGTCGGGAGCCCGAGAGTCAGTGCGACGGTTAACGTGGGTCGTGCGGGCGCCTGTTGGGTACGAATAGGAGGGCCCGACGAGGTGAGGCCCGGCGACGGCAGGAGCACAAGGAGCACCGCGGACAGGAAGAACTTATGCAAGTAGCAGTCGGTCGGGTCGGGTGGCAATGCAAGACACGCAGCTCGCAGCTCGCAGCTCGCAGCGCCGGGATGGTGGACGGGAGCGAGGTCGGGTGGTGGAGATATGGCGGTTCGGATTATTTGGGCGCGGTTGGAGGGATCCCAAAAAAGACAACGATGTCGTCACTTCAGGCAGAGGAGAACACAAGAGTCATGGGGAAAAGAAGCCCGTGCGACTTGGTCCAGTACCGAACTGAGCAGAGTGTGGATTCCGGTCGCAGATCGCGCCTCGGCTGCGATGGCTGGGGACGGCGTGGAAACGGGGATCAAAGCAAGTCCTCGTCTCTCGGACGTTGAGTATTCGGTGCTTGGGCAGGTCTGCTGGTTGCTTCTTTATTCAGGATGGTGGCATGCGCGCCTCCCTCTTTGTCCGGCGGCTCCTTCGCTTTAGTCACAAGAGCCCACTGAGTCGGCGTTGGCCCGTGCTATCGGCGGTTCTGCGGATGAGAGTGGGTGTGGTGGTAAGTGGGCGGGCGGGTGGAGGCCGTGAGGAGCGAGTGACGAAGAGGCGGAGTCGAGTTTAAAGGATGAGAGGAGGGGAAGCCAGAGCCGGGGGGGGGAAATAGAAAGGGAAGGCGAGGAAAAAAGAATCTAGAGGGGAGGGGGGCGCAGCAGTAGCAGGCAAGTCAAAAAGGTCGAAGGGCAAGGGCATGTACACTGCAAGTTTCTACTGGGGATCAAGCCTAACGTAGGTCAGGCGGGTAGGGAGGCAATAAGAAGCGCGCCTGAGTTGAGTTGGGTTGTGTTGGGCTGGGGTTGTTCTCTTTTTTTTTTTTTTTTTGCCGACGAGATCCGACGAGATGGCGTGCGCAATGCAAAGTATATTTTGGGAGGACGGGCAGAACAAGCCAAGCGGTCTGAGACGGCGAGGCGACGAGGCGACGATGATGTGTGTGCGAGTGAGAGCGAGAGAAAGAGGGCCCTGTATGTATGTCTGTATGTATGAGCCGAAGAGGATAAAGTAGGGCAGAGCAGGGCAGGGCAGGGCAGGGCAGGGCAGGGCAGAGCAGAGCAGTGAAAAGGGGGCTGCAAGGTCGCAGGACATGCAAAATAGGAAGAGCGGGAGAGATTGGCGCCCAGTTTTGTGCATGGGAGGCCATACCAGGCCAGGCAGGCCAGTGAGACTGGCTGTCTGTCTGTCGGCTCCTTCGCCGGCGTGTGAGTGGGTGAGTGGGTGGGTGACTTTGGTGACCTGGTAGGTAGGCAAGGCAGGAAGATCTGCAGCAGAGTCAGTGAGTGAGTGAGTGAGTCGCCCTGGATCGTGGCCGCGCCAACAATGTGGAGGGAGGGGTAGGGAAGGGCAGGGAAGGGTAGGGAAGGATAGGTAGGGAAGGATAGGGCAGGGCAGGGGGAGTAGGGCCTCCTCTCGCAAGGCCAGCCAGGGCCCAGCTGCGGCTTTGCATCTTTTTGCGATTTGTTGGACTTGTTGCTGCCACTGCCGTTGCTGCTGCTGCTGCTGCTGCTGCTGCTGCTGCTTCTCTGCCCAGGCCTGGCCACCGACGACCAAAAGACCAGCCCTCGTTCAACTTCAACATTTTGCCTCGATCTCTGTTTTTTTCTGGGTACTATTCTAGGCCGCTTCCCCCTTCACCACCAAGGTTGTTTGATGGGATGGAAATCGGGGATGGGAATCTGCGAGTGGTGGCAGGCAGGGATCATCCAAGACAAGCGAGAGCCTGTCATGTGCTCCGGCTCTTCTCTCGTCCCCCAAGTCCCAAATCAACGGCACCCTGTTCGGTACCTGACAGCTTGCTGCTTTGCCCATGCAGGCACGCACAAGCTCGCAGCACGCAGCACGCAGCTCGCAGCTCAGACCCAGCACTGCCCCACCGCAACCGGAATTCCAATATCCAACCGGGGGGCCATCTCGAACCAGCGGCGCCGGCGGAATGGACACCAGCCTGGGCAATGGCCCCTCCTCAACCCCAGGGCCGGCGGGAAATAACAACCGACTGTCGTGATGGAGGTGGGCTTGATGCCGGTATTGGAATGTCATCACGGCCACGGCCGTGCCCGCCGCCCTCTATGCCCGCCCGGGTCTCTGGGCCTCTGGTCTCAAGCCTGCGCTGGTCGCTGGTCGCTGGTCGCTGGCCCCGTCTCTTCTTCTGCCGCTGCTTGCTGCCTCATCACTCCGGCAACGATCGCCCACCCGTCCCTTGTTTGAGACTCGGACCTCTGGCGCGGCAGTCTTGGGCGCAGCTGGGAATACACACACCATGCCAGTGTCAGGTGGTAGCACCTCACGCCCTCCTCCCGCTGCTGTTGCTGCTGCTTCTATTTCCAGGAAAGGGGCCGAGACAGTCGGCGGCCTGTTTTGGCGGCCACACAGACACAGGCTACAGACAAGACACGACCGGGCAATTGGTCGTCTCATCGGCGCCTCTCTCGATTCCTCGCACTTCCCGTGGCCCCAAAAGTATAATAGCGATGACGCCCGCAACACCTGACCCCGGGGTCGCAATTTCCCGTCGCATTCCCTTTGGTCATGCTACGATGCCGCACTGGTAAAGAGAATTCCGGAGACCCAGACTTGGGCCCGGTACAGGGTGGGGTGGGTGGCTAACAGAAACCGATTCCTTCAATCCGGCCCGCTCCCCAACTCCCACGAGACTGCGAGCCACGACAGGTCTGAAAAGCCCAAGCTCCTCGCCGCGATCGACCCGCCAGCTGCTGGTCGTGCTGCAGCTCGCGTTCGCTGTCATCGATCCACCGCCTAGACAGATCAGACAGATTAGACAAATCGAGAGCATGGGTAGGTAAGCTTCGTGACGAGCAAGTAGTCTCGCACGATGCTGCAGTGGAATTGGCCTGGTCCGGTCTGGCCTGGGCAAGGACTGGCCCACACCCTCCGATTCTGCAGGGGCTTCCTCGATTTCTGGTCGAAACGGCAACAAGCAAAGTGCTGTGCGTGTGCCAGGGGGGTCGCTGATCATTGATCACCGCGACGGTCTGTGCATTCCGTTGCTCTATTGTGCCGCTACCGTGGTACATGGTAGAAGCCAATTGGAGGCAGTCCGTGACAGCTACCTCCCGTTGCACTAATGCGCTGCACGATCTGGAGCAGACAGCTCCAGGAGAGGGCGTTTCTGTCACAGACCGAGATATTTCGAGGTGCTTCTCGCTCCGTGGCCTGGCAATAATCATACGACACTGTGTAAGTACGGAGGCCGAATAAATACAAACATTACCAAAACCTCGGGGTTAACCCACCAGTCGCATCCCAACAGGCCGGTAAACTACGGCACCCAATTATCGTCACGCGAGTTGTTGGATCGTGGTCATGATCTTCCCGTCTGTCTGTCTGTCGGTGTCGGTGTCGGTCTGTCAGTCGTTCTGTCTTGTCTCGGCCTCCTGCCTCGGATGGCCGCTGTTCCATCGGACAACGCTCACGAAGCCACGCCTCACCATCTTCGAAACAAAGGCCCCCATGCCGGTGCCCAATCACACCTCTTGGGCCGCACCATCGCATTCATGCCCCTCCTCCTCGTCCCCTTCCCACGGGTTGGCAGCTAGCCCTGAACGAGCGAGCGGGAACAAGCGGAAGGGCAGGGGGGCCTGCCCATACTGATCGGTCAAGCACAAGGAGATGCCCGCGATCACCTTTCCGCGAGGCGTGGGCTCGCGCCGCAGTGCGAGCCGGCTTGTCGCTCTCGCCCTGCCACGAGGGCTGTCACCCCAGTTGACGTTCATCAGGACCTGGGGGCCCAGCCACTACACTAGGGCCGACAGAGTGCTAAGCTAGCTGTTCATGCCCACTGAAGTAGACCTGCCACATCAGAAGTGAGCGATCGCGAAATCTTATCAGTCGACAGAAGAAGATTAATAGCCTTTGGCAGTGTGAAACGAAGGTGGGCACGACCAGACCAAGCGAACTGCTGGCTTGGCCGAGCTTGTGACGACAGGTTGGTACGCACCAAGAAAGTTAACCAGATATCGGCTGCACGTCGGGGTATCATACTGACCCCTGCCTTTCCTTGTCAGCTGCCCGAATCCAGGCGGCGCGAGGCTCGAGCAGACAGGAAATTGATGAGGCGGTCGGGCGTCCCAATTTCAGCAGGCATGTGCTGTCAGCTATAGTCTACTCGTGTTGCTGCCACTCCGGCGCATGTGACGACGCGCGATTCTCTTCTTGCGCACCTCAGGTCCACGCTCAAGTCTCCTCAATCGGGCATCAAGCTCTGGCGGCCCCCAGGAGACAGGGAAAGGGCAACAACATACGCGTATCGCATCATCCAGCTTGCCATGGCACCGAGCTGCCTGCGGTGTACGTGCCGTAGCCCCCCTTGCAGACTAGCGTCGCATGGCTGCTGCTCCTGCACGACAGCGACAGGACAGCCTAGAATATGCACAACAGAATGCATATCCGGGGCAAGACACAAGACGCCCGCAGCCTAGCTACTATACCGAATGTGGTCTACCCAGTGCCACGCCGGGTACGGAAGAAGAGGGGGGGGAAATAGAAAGGGAACAGTGACGAGTGGTATTACTCGCTGGGCACATTTTTCCCCCCCTCCTCGGCCCAGCTAAGCACCACCACCACCACCACCACCACGCCTTCCACCCATCCAGCCTTACCGAACGGCAGACCGAAAAGAGGCACAACGACTCATGCGGCAGTGAGACAGATCCCTGGGTGTCCAATCCGGTGTTCCCCCCGGCATGGTGGTCTGCTACTCACACACTCACGCACAGTGGGGATGGAACGAACGGCGGGTCCGGCCGATCATTCACGGAGCCGCGTCGTCCTGTTAATTATGCGCCGGGGCCACGGCGGGTTGGCGCGCGGGTCTCGTCGCTTCTGACGGGCTGGGCAGTGGGTGGGTGTACTGCAGGGTACTCGGTAGAATACTCTCTTTTTTTTCCCCGCTGTCCCGGTTTTTTGTTCGTTTGGGGTTTTTTTTCTCCTTCTTCTTTTTTAATTTAATCTCGGTCTAATTCTCTCCTTCCTTTCTGGAATAATGACAGAGAAGAGGCCCTGCTTCTGATCCTGCGTCCTGCGGCCGAGGGTGACGACTGCTGCATGTTCCACCTGCAGGACAGCCTGCCCGATATGCAATGCAGCGGCTTGGGGGCCAACATGATCGGTCCCCTTGGGGCTTGGGCGAGAATGCCATTATCGTGCCCGGCCCTACGGCGTGGGGGTGGGAATAGGGAAATGCATGTCACCATTGTCCCGTAGAGTGCACCACGTGCTTGAGTAGGTAAGGTCGTACCGGACTATACGACTACACTACAGCAGCCTACATGTCGTCCAACGAGGACGCCCGACTCATGATCCCGACGAAGACGGCTGTTCTCGAACATGCAGGCGGGCCCGGTCTGATCCCCGTCCGCCATGCGCACGGCAGAAAGCTGCATGGAACTTTTCTCTCGTCATCTCACAGGGAGTCAGGGCGTTCGGTGCCGTCTGGGATAGATTAAACCCACCTGGGCGCCGCGCCCCGGTGCCCGGTGGCCCCGGTCTGGGCCATCGGGCCTCTGCCCTGCTTGCCAGGGACCCAGCTGGGATGCAACTCCCCCCTGTGCCGTCGGCGGGGACCAGCTCCCGGTGTCTGGTGTACCCTGTGTACCTGCTCGCTCGCCCGCCATCCGGAGCCAAGGCCCACGTCAACCATGCTTTATTTTGTCTCTGCGGGTATCTTTTTTTACTGCCCATGTACTAGTGTAAGTGCCTACTTTTTCATTTTGCTTTCCTTGAACCTCCCCACGTCGGGATCACGTCTGTGGGTATGACCAGTCATAAAATAAACCCAAAAAAGATCGAGAGTGCATGCCATACATTGATATGATGCACATGACAAATCCTCAGGCGAGAAATTGCTTTGCCATCCATTCTCGCACCAGCCTCGGCGGTGCCTCTGCTCAATTAATCAATCCCTCGCACCCCGTGGGTTTCCAATAGTCTGCTGGGGAGTCTGTGCTCTGCCCCGCCATCCGTTGATTGATTCAATATTCTCCCAGTGGGGCCCCTGCTCCCCCAATCGATTGGCATGCCTGAACATTGGAGTCAATGCCACGAGGGAAAAATCCGGACGCATCGCATCGCATCCGCATCCGCACCGCACCCTGGCAGCCCCAAAATCATGCCCTCGTACCCACTCTAAACAACGACCGCACGTGCGGACGCAACACACAGACGCTGGGAGCATCCGTCTCGAGACCATTGTTCGGGTCAAAAGTATGCTACAATAAAGATTCCCGTATTCAGTGTGGTGTGTCAGTGCTGGGCCAAGCGGGTTGTCACGGCATCGAGGCAGAGGGGCCCGCTGATGCTACCACCGGCCTATTATCGTGGGTGCAGTGGTGCAACATGGAACCAGTCGACATGGGGGGGGAAAGGCAATTGACGACCAGAAGCCGCAGCAGCAGGAGGGGGGGGGGCGAGGCTGACACTTACACCAAACAGGATTCCAAGCAGGCGCAGGAGGCGATAAGCTCCCGGGGGCCATCGAGCCGCCGCGCGTGATACTTTCCTGCGGCTCATCCACATTGCTCACAGCCGGATTTTAAGCTCACAGGCGCATGTTCTTGGCCCTTTTGTCCCCTTCTCGTCGATGGGCAACGTCGCCACACCAGGCCGGCTCGTCCCTTCACTCACGATGAGACAGGAAACCGAAGTCAGAATGTCCGGTCTTGTGCACCATTGTTTCCCCCCCCCCCATCGGCGCAGGCTTTCGTGTCTTATCCCAGTCGCGCGGGACCGATCCCCCCATGCGCGTTGCTTATATCAATGTGAGCCGCATAGGCGATTACGTGGACTCGTGCAACGGGGGGGTTTTGGGAAGGCAAGACATCGTGACAAATTATCACTACAATGCCGCTGCCCCCGTCCGCCCCTCGCTTCCCTCATGCACGATATACACAACACACACACACACACACACACACACACATCTCTCTCCCTGCGCCCGAGCTGCTCCCCCAGGCCACGGGCATCATCAGCCCAGGCCCGGTGGTTTATGCTGCGGCCCAGGAATATTGCCCGATGCAGCAATATGCTGAGCAATGGCACGGTCGGATCCAAGCTGGCCCGCGCAAACATGAAACCCCGCGAACCCAAGGGCCCGCCCCCGGGGATCATGAAACAGTGACGGCTGCCCCCCGGGGGGGGGGGAGGGTCTGGTCTTGTCCCTGGCCTGCCTGCCTCTGCTGCTTCTGGGCTCGTTCTTTTCCCCCTCTTCTTTTCTTGAGGCTCTGCGAAGGCGCGCCGGTCGATGGGGAACTTCACCCCCCGGGCCACCCTCTCGTTGCTTGACACGCGGAGAGCGCAAGCCCCCTTGCCCGGTCTGTGCCTGACAGCTCACCCCTCCCCATGTCAGCCTTTGACGGAGAGTTTTCTTCTCTGCATCTGACCGGGCACGTATCTCATCAGGTCGCATTTCCCTCGGCCTGGACAAGCTTATCTTGTGACGTCGCTATGACCTCACAAATCCTCTCGCTGGATGACATTGTGTGAGACTGTAACGGTTGGTCTTGGATGCCAACGTATAATTTAGGACCGCAAATTGACCAAAGTAAACAAACGTACGAAATTTCAAAAGATATATAACAATTACATAATACTCTCCAGTCGTCTGAGCGAGTATACACGCCTGTGCTTTTGAGCTGTTTCAATGTTCTAGGTGTCATTTGCATGGCGAACGTTTGTTTCATGCGCGCTTCGTTCGACTTCCACATCCAGTTGGCATACCTGCACCAGTCTGTAGATGAATCAAGCGTCTGCGGCCCAGAATACCTCCCGAAATTCTCACGGGATCAATTATCACATTTCTAGACACCCAGGTGTGCAGTCTGTATCTCAGAGACCCTTCGGAAGTTGGAGCAGAATGACAGACTTGCTCCAAGGCATTCTCAAAGTTCCCATTCCGAAGCTTTGTTGCCGTCACCATTGTCATCTATAGATAGTCTTACACGAGGATATATATCGTTGTTCGCTTCTGGAATTCTCACGTATCTCCGCGGCGATCCAGAAGCTGGCTCATAACTACATAAACTTTCGATTCTTGTACTAATATACCTAGGCACGTCACTTTTAAGCGGTGGACTAGGGGCTGCATTACCTTGTGTACTTATCATTTGTTTTCCTTTGTGAGAATAGTTAATCGTCTTCAGAAATATGAGATTGGCAGGATCATATCTGATTGACTTCTCTCGCCACAAAGACTGATTCCAACAAGTTCATCTCCCGACCTAGCTAGGATCGTTTCCGGCTGATCTACCCACCCTAAAAAGCCCAGAAGGCTAATGCGCGCCAGTACAATCGCACCCCTAGGATGATACCTAGGATCATAATATACTCTGACCCCTAGGCCCTGACTCTTATCATGATCTTGATCCCCAATCTTGGCTCGTACCGAGGACAGCTGGGCCCACAGGCTGAACTTGCTGCTATCGATATTCCTTGCTACAAATGTGAAAAGAGCTTTCCGGCAACAACGCGTGTTTGGGTTGAAAGGGGGGGGGGGGAATAGCCAGTTCAGAGAGTGAACGTGATGCAATAACATCACATCCGTTTCTCGATTGCTACAAAAGTCCTTTTGGACCTTCTTTGAACACCAAGGAACAGACTGTCTGGCCTCCAGTGCCTGAGCGCTGGTGGATCAACAGGATCCTGTGAAAGGCGTTTACAGGTGGTTGAATTATGTGGAAGCTCAGCTCAAAGAAGCAGAGGCGATACCCCAAGGAACTGATGAGCCTCGAACTACTAACACTTTGTTGGGCAGTTCTTTTAGGCTTCACTTGTAGAGCCTCTAATTAAATGCTTCAATTGCCGAGTCCGTGGTCCACTGACTAAACGCAGCGATAGTTCTTCAATCGAATCCCATGCGTTTCGCAACAGTGACCGCGGGTTACAGCACCAACTCGAGCATGGGATTGATCGTTCCTGTACGAGCATTCCCATTATCTCCACGGCGACTTCAAACGGGTCCTTGATATAGTCTGGTCGGATTGGCTTGCTGTCTTTCCAATCGGTCATTGCCAGCACTTGAGAGTTCCAAACACCCCGATCCCTGACGTCCTCACTGTCCAGATTCTGGGGATCATTGACGGTTTGCCGCAATTGACGTGCTTCCACTCTCATGACTCCGCCTTCGAAGAGGTATCTCACTGACTCCATTTGGGCTCCATACTGCCCAAATAGAGGCGACCTCTGCACTGATCCGCTACAGGAACGACCCTATGAGCGGAGATTCGAGGTAAAGGAACCACAGCCACGACAACTCGACAGCCTCATCTTCGTAGCAGATGTGTATGTCTGTGCCTAAGAAGAGCTCCCGCAGTCCGACAACAGGGTTTGTTGAACCCAAGTGTTTTCCAGAGATCACACATGCAGCTTCGGACACGTCAAGGCTCCCCAGCGGGAGCCTTCGCTCCGATGCAACCATACTGTGCTTATTTGTGACTGGGAAATTCTCCTTCAATAAGAACCAGTGTATTTCCCTGCTTGGCTTAGCTTGGACGCCGTGAGGACTCTCAGAAAGACCCGGAATAAGCTCTGGAACTCACGAAGAGGGTTGGTGTTGTGATGTGCTGGGGCTAAAGAATCTAGACAAATTATCTACTAAGGAAGTAAACCGAGCGTTTCCGAAAGCGCCGCCTTGAGCTTTTGGGGAAGGTCAAGCAGCTCCGTGCAGGCTGTGGCGTCCAGGCTCGAAGCGTAGGCCGCAATTATCCTCGTATGTTACCCAGGCCATGGGCAGCTGCGGACTTTTCTTTCCTATCGTACCCTGGAGGATGTCCGTTATTGGCCGGCCACGCCATCAGTACATGTAGATTGTATCAGCCCTTGACGGCGTGGTTGTCATCTTCCTCGGTGGCCCTTGACCAGCTCAACTCCTGCGGTGATCCTGTCGCGAGGTCCGGCCGATCGAAGGAGATCGTCAGGGCAGTAGACCTCATTGATGCATTGCCGTCACCAAGGCTGTTCGCTCGCTCCACTCCAACCATCCGGCTCGTTCGACTGGCAGGATCGACTTGCCTCGGCAGCCAAACCGCAGTCTCCACAGTCTTTGTTGGGCACAAGCGAACATCTCTGTTCTCATCTCATCCTGGCGACCGAAGCAGAAGCCGGTAACACCACCTGAATATGTCAAAAGAAAATATGTCAGTCTACTGTGACCTAGGTCCACAACGTGGGCTGACTCGAAGTCTTTTTGTCAAAGCAAGAGAGGGGGAAAAAAAATAAAAAATTAAATGCTTGGCTAAAATTGTAGGCACGACGCTAAGGGACCTTGACCATAATTGTTAATCTCAGCGTTCTGTTGGGACTCACCAGGTATTTCGATGACAGCCTGTAGCATGCCACCCGAGTTCCAAATTTCTATCCCGCCAGAACAACCAGCATACACAAAGCCACTCTGGTCACACTTCACGCTGGCCGCTACTCCTGTGGTTGGCACGGTGAAGACGCGTTTATTGGCGAGGAATGGCGATCCAGCCCTCGTGATCACATCAAAGGCATAGATTGTCGAAGCGCTGTCGACCTGTCAGCAAATCATTGCCGATTTCCGCTCGGCGCTGGGGACGACATACCGGGGTGATTCCGTATCGCCCTCGCCGCCAACAGAATAAGAATCCGTGATATAGGCCGTACCCTCGTCAGAGCTGAACGCGATGCCCATAGGCCGCTGCAGCCCATCCGCTACGACTCTCAAATCCTCGGACTCCGGGTGGAACCTGTACACGCGACAGGGCTGCGCCGGCCTCCGCCGGAACCCCAGCTCAAAGCCGCGGCACGGGTCAGTGAACCACAACGCGCCGTCCCGCGCCACGGCGACGTCGTGCGGGGAGTTGAACTCGCGCCCGTAGAACCTCGTCACCAGCGCCTCGGGCGGCTTGCCCCTCGGCATGAAGTGCAGCCCGCCCGTGCAGCCCTCGGCCAGGCTGCCTTGCGAGCAGAACACCATCCCGCCCGGGTACCGCGCGCCGCCGGCGGGCATGGTCATGCTCTGTGGGGGGCGGAGCTTCTGCCACTCCACCGCGACGACGTCGTCGTCGCCGCCACCGTCATCATCATCATCATCATCATCATCATCACCGCCAACATCGGCGCCGCTGTCGGGCCTGCCCCTGCGGCGGAGGTTGACGCGCGAGATGAGCACGACGGGCAGGGAGCTGCTGCTTGTGGTCTGCAGCAGGTCCGAGGTGATGTACAGCTCGTCATGCTCCGGGACATAGATGCAGGCCTGGTGGAAGAGGGGGTTGCAGGATGTTTCAGCCGTTGACAGAAGGAGGGAGTGCCAGCATCGCGGGTCGAATGTGGTCCCTGACGTCGGCTGATAGAGCGAAATCACCGGCTCGCCCTCCCTGGGCTCGGCTGAGTTGGGCCCGGAGATCGATGTAGCTCTGCAAATACGGTCAGCAAGTATGGACCGGTGGGCATGCTGGCATCATGTTGTGAGACAGACAAAGGTGTTGTGAGGCGCCCGGACGGCCTGTACTTGACTAGCTTCGAGCGGTGTTAGACACGATGCGCCAACATCTGACTGCTTAGCTCAGACGGAGACGCACCTGGGCTGGCGTTGCAGCAACCTCGATGTCTGAGACCGCGATGGACGTCATTGCTGGTTAGCTTACCACAGGCGTCCAGGATTCAATGGGTTGCTGAAGGTCAAAGGTCTACCAACCTACCGCTCGATCCAAACAGCTGGTTGGAGCAAGTCAGCCCGGCTGACAGGGGCCGATTAGACTCGGGCCCGGAGATAGCTTGGCGGAGCGAACGGTGCCAGAAACCCCGGACGTGAACCGCACCAACGATGGCTTTCACTTTCTCAATTAGGAACAACAAGAGACGGAATGGTAGACGCGAGGTCTTATGTCCGATAAGGTTCGAAAAGGGCCTGGGTTGATATTTGGGACCCGGGGTGCGCAATAATAAAACACACATTTGGTTGCATTCCTCCTCCCGCGGGATATACGCCTGGCGGGCACAGGCACTGATCTGGACCTCCTTTTTACATCAAAAACTTCACAAAATGACTATCATCCTTGTGACAGGAGCCAACCGTGGGATCGGATTTGCAATTGTGCAAGCTGCGGCGGGCAAGATCTTTAATGCGACCTTCATCCTCGGCTGTCGTTCCTTAGAAGCTGGGCACGAGGCTGCAGCGAAGCTCCGTGGCTTGAATTCTAAGGCTGTATTCGACGTTGTTCAAATTGACATCGAGAATGATGATAGTATCCTCACAGCTGTCAAGCTTGTCCATGAGAAGCACGGGAAGCTGGATGGTAGATTGTGGCCGTGCTCGACGACCTGTCCGAAAACTAATGACGACCGAAGTTCTCATCAACAACGCTGCCCTGGCTAGCCAACCCAAATCTCAGAATCTCCAAGATGTGAGGGCGAACCTCAACAACATCTTCGACAACTGCGTCGCATCACCTGCTACGGTCACCAAGGCATTCTTACCTCTGCTGCGAAAGAGCGACTTCCCCCGGGTGATCATGAATTCAAGCGCCAGAGGAAGCCTGGAGAGAACAGCAAGCAGGAAGGTGAGAATCACACAACCGCTGCAAGGGTTCCATGCTGAACGAGATCAGCTTCCGCCGCCACAGTCGTTGGCATATAACACAGCCAAGGCAGGCCTGAATATGTTGACACTGCTACTGCAACTGCTGGATGAAACGAATACCGGAGAGCAGCAGAAGGTCATCTTCTGGGCAGTGAACCCGGGGCATACCAAGACTGGCTTCAACAACTTCATGGGAGCCAAAGATCCGCTTGATTCCGCTGAAGCCTTCGTGAGGCTTCTTCAGGCGAACAAAGGCGTGGTCCCGGGGGGAACGTTCTGGGAGTTTGAAGAAGGACAGTTTAGAGCTGTGCCATGGTGAACTTGGAACGGTGGATCTGTGTGGAGCTCGCAATCGAGATATGTATTTCGCATCGTCGGGCTTGCAGAGGCATGTAGTGGCCACAGCCTAGAGCTTGCACGTTGGAGCGATGTTGCAGCCGCTTCGGCAAACATGTGTCAGAACTTTGGCACGAATTCCTTCCAATTGCCTGGTACGTGTCCCGTCTATGAGTGTACAGTAGACCCAGAACCAGACATGGGTGATTCATAGGCCCCGCGTCGCATGTCCGCTTCAGTCTAGTGCTTGTCTTTCGCCTTGGACTCCGCCTCTGCCTGGTCAATGAACTGCCTAGAAAAAGAAAGGTTAGTTGCCGAGGGTGAGGCCGTCGGGTTCGTGGGCTCAAGTACTTGATGAAGTCGGCCTCCTCGTTGCTCGCTGCGTTGATGGGAGGGGTCTGGGTCGCGGCCTTGCTGCCACCACCAAGGGCGAGCTTTGCACCACCGAAGAGGGCGGCCAGGGTACCCATGGCAAGCTGTAATACACCACAGTCAGTTCCAACGTCGTCAATTGGGCTCGGGCACGGATTGGATGCTGCCGCGAGGCCGGAGGAAATCGGAGAGGGAGGCGCGGGGACTGACGTGGTGGGAGCCGACTCTGGCGCCGAAAATGCTGTAGTATTGAACCATCTTGACTGTGTGGGTGAGGCCGGACTTCGCGATGGGTCGGAGTGGGGAGAGGTGTTGTCGATGAGAAGCTATTCGTGCTCGGCGATGAGAAACGACGCAATGGCTCAATTGACGACGAGCTTCCCGGCGGTTGCTGAATTTGCGGATGCCTCAGGCAAGAAGGTCGGGTAAGATAGACGCGCGAGACTGGGGTACCTGCAGCCGTTGCTTCTGCGGAGACATAAGATCTATACTTAAGTATGTAAGCGCGCAGAGGCCCCACCCGAGCTGCCCGGGGTTGCAGCAATGCAGAAAGCGACGTCATGTTCATTCCATCGCCTTCTGACCGTGGCTCTCAACTCAAACCTTAACCACGCGGCCAATTCTAGTAACGCCACTTCAGTCTCCTGGGCAGATACGACACCACCGTCGCAAACACAAAGTCATCGCCTCTCAGAATGTGGTGGGGAAAGGGCTCAGGCAAGGACGACGAGGCACCGCCAAAGGACCCAAAGGACGACGCATCAGCTGCAGCGCCCAGCAAGAGCAATGCTCCACAGGCTGCCCCATTCGACCCAGACAAGCTCCCCAAACGCGAGAAGCTGCCGCCTGCGCTTCAGAAGATAGTCGACAGGCAGGACAAAGATGACAACTGGTATGACGAACTTGTCGACGGCTAGTATGCCTCACCATCTCACACATTCGCCTCTGCGGTCAGGAGTACTTGGACGGCTGACATCCACTTAACCGCTTGAAGTGCGCCAGAGTCGACCGAGTCGAACGTGCGATTTGCCGGTTACGCCGCACGAGTTCGGACAATACTTCTCTCAGCGCATCGCTACGTAGCCTGTACGTCTAGACCCATATTTTTGGCGGAGCCCCGGGACGCAGTGGCATGCAGTTCGCCATACTGACGGCCCAATCTTCCGGGAATGCGGCTGATCGACTGCCTCGAAAGAGATGGCTAACCTGGGATCCTTCAGACACATCTGACATCGGAGAGTCTTTCCGGCCGGTCGCACATCCCTGGCTCGTCCGAGGCGCCTATGGAGTCAGCTGGGCGTACATCCTGGGCGACGTCTCATACGAAGGCTACAAGGCGTACCTCCAAAACCAACGTGCACTGAATCCTGAGGTGGAGTTGTCGGAGAGCCAGCGGAAGCTCACAAGCCTGGAAACTGCGGCAGCAGCGGACGCCAAGCCCAAGCCGGTCCCTCCACTGGAGGACTGGAAGACAGTCATGGCTCAGCGAGCCATCTTCCAGAGCGTCGCAAGTATGGGTCTCCCCGCCTTCACGATCCACAGTGTGGTCAGGTACAGCGGGAGAGCCCTCAAGGATGTCAAGAACAAGACCATCAGGACGTACGGCCCGATCGGCTTGGGCCTTGCTGTCGTACCCTTCCTCCCTAGCTTGTTTGATAAGCCGGTGGAGAATGCTGTTGAGTGGATATTCCACAAGGGCTTCGAAACTATGGGCGGACATGACGCCGTGGGTGCAGCACCCACAATGGGAAGGGAAAAGGCGTTGTCCGCAAAGCCAAAGGAAAAAGAACTGTAGAGAACTGCACTGGCGGCCTTTGAGATTTATTACACTGCTCCTTCACGGCGTGAGAGACACCTGCCTCACCACCTCTCTTTGCCTGCTCCAGCGCATATATTACAATCTCAGCTAGCACAAAAGCTCATGTAATCGTATTACATACTTCTTTTCTACTGGCAGAAGTCAACGTCGGAGATGTTCAGAAACGTGTCTCCTATTTGCCCGACCAAAACCCAACGCCGACGCTATGTAACCGCCCTGTAGGCCAATCACTCTAAATCTCAATCAAATCCGGTGCCGGTCCAACGCCCCGTAACAGCACGATCGTGTTGCCCGAGACAAGCGCTGCCCCCACCTTCTCGTTGTACTCCAGTACCCTGCCACCCTCGACGTGGAAGACCCTCAGCTTGTCCTGCTCGTTACTCGACTGGTTATTGATGTTCTCAACCTGCAGGCTGCGCGCAGCGGCATCCAGAACCCTGCCTATCACCCAGTCCTTGGAATAGAAGAACTGGCCCTTCGGTATCTTGGCCGTGGTCGTCGCCGCCTCGGCCTCCACGAACAGGTACACCCTCTTCTCCGGCGCCAGCTTCTCGTCGCCCTTGGCCGTCTTCTTGAGGTTGTTGACGGCGACTATCCGCTGCGACGCAGACGTGGGCTTCGCCTTAGGAAGCGCGCGGCCGGCCGCCTCCCTCTTCGCCGCGCCCCAGATCTTCAGCTTCTGCAGGGCCGAGCGCGCCTTGTCGGCAGCCTGGAGGCCCGGCCGCGCGCCGATGGGCACGAGCTTGTCGCAGTCGTGCTCCTCCTTGAGTCGGTGCTTGAGGCAGTAGTCCCGGTTGCAGCCCTGGCAGTGCACGCCGGGCACGAGGCTGGTGCCGATGGTGGTCTTGCAGTCGGGGGACGCGCAGGGCTTCTGCGACACGCGGTCGCGCAGCTGCTTGCCGTCGCCGGCGCTGGGGCGCGCCAGCTGGGCGAGGCGCTTGCGCTCCGCCCAGGCGCCCTCGTTGGCGCACTTGTGGGCCGACTCGGTGCGGTGGTCGAGGCAGAAGGTCTTCTCGCATGACTGGCAGTAGAAGGGGAGGAAGTCGAGCTGGTTGCAGTACTCGGCCTCGCAGTGCTTGCCGACGAGCGTGGCGTCGGCGTATGGGGAACGGTCGACCTCGGTCATGTTCACGTATGAGGTTTCCTGGCCCTCGGAGGATGGCGATCGGTTTGCCATGGCGGTGGCGACGACGGCCGAGGGCGTCGTCCTCGTCTCTTTAAATAGAGATCTGGTGTGGGCGGTAGGCAGACGCGCCACGTCAGTTTGGTCGTGGCAAGGAAATTGGAGTTGACGTGAGGCGAAAGGGGGCTGCGAGGCTGTGACGTTGCGGCTGACCAACCCAATGAACTTGGACCCTGACGATCAATCAATCACCCTGGAATGGCCTGGAAGTAACCGGACATCTAGCGGGGAAGACACCCATTTAGGAGAAGTTTAGTAAGCTGTAGGGCTGATTGACAGGGCCCTAGTAGGGGTAAGTTGTGTGAGGAACCACAGACGACCACATTCACCCTTATAATCACTTCACAGTCTTCTTCTGTTTTGCATTTTCATGACGAAGACAATTACATTACTATATTGTTTTTCAACGGAGATGCATTCCGGGCCACAATTATGCGGCCGTACCGTCCGTCATTCAATCATGTATCCGTGAATCGGGCACGGCGCCTCTCTTTCATCCACCAGTCACTGTCACCTTCGGTCAGACCTGGGTCGACCCGTGACGCAAAGGCTCTGTGCATGATGCAATTTTTTTTTTAAACAACACCATCAGAGCTGGAAAGGTGCCAGTTGGCTCCCTCAAATGTGGGAAATTATCCCAGTTTCGGTTCCGAGGAGCCCGTCGTCGAGGAAGCATTCTGGCCTGCTCAAGCTTTGCTCGATCACAAATTAACGCACCCTGACTGGCACAGTGATCTCGATTGGAGTGTCACCTGTGGCAGGCCGAAGAACATTGTGCCGGGTCATAGCCCAAGTGCCTGTCCCTGGTGGTCCCAATACGCCTCCATGATTGATTGGGACAGATCCTCACTCGGAGTCTGTGTTGTGCTCTTCAGGACACATACGACAGCACCGGAGTCTTTCGGATTCGTTGGCAAGCCCCCCCTCGGAGGGAGGCAAATACCTTTTCTATGATACCGCCACCGCCAAGAAGGGCGTAGCTCGCGAAGCACCTTCACATTTTGGCCTCATCGTCCCAAGTCATTGTCGATCGTTGGATGGTGATTTCATGTCGGATATGTATGCCCTGCAAAGGAACGTCGGCTTCGGGTGAGTTTCCTCGGGTGGACAGCCTCTCGAATGGATGTCCGGTGTGGTCTGGATCAGCGAGGGTCTTCTTCCCGCCCGAATGGCCAGCGATGACAGTATTGGAACCAACAGGCCGCCCGGGGATGTGAGACCGCAGAGACGACTGGGCGCCGTAGACGGACGCCTTGGTGCTTGCCGAAGCCTTATGCCAGAATCTTCGGTAAAGAGGCTGTATTCCTGGTCAGCTACAATGGAACAAGGGATCTCTTGGAGAATCTCAGGGCCGTTCCTTCTCGAGCGTCTGACGAATATCGCTCCAGGCGACGACCCCGACGCTCGGTGAAGTACGTAAGAACAGCACGTCAGTAGGCGCAACGGCCTCGGTGAGACTTGGGAGCGAAGGAAATGATTCTCACCATAAGGCACGGCAGGCACGCGCCAACAATGCCCACGCCGATCTCCGCAACAGTCATAAACCAAGGCAGCAAGAGATTGTTGGTCAGGTCGACACTGTGTTTGAAGTAAAATTCAACCAGCAGTGCCAAGCGAATTATGCTTGCGATGACGACCCTGTTTCGAGGAGGAAGCTGTCAGTGGACCGATGGAGACGTGTCAGCTTGCGGAGGGGTGCAACTCACATTCCTCCCACCACGAAGATACCCGACACTGCGATCCTTTTCCATCGCTCCAGCTGAAGATGCCAAACCTCGTACACCGGGAGGATTACTGTCAGCGTGTCGATGACTATATTCGGCGCCGCGATGATTATCAGGTAGATCTCAACACGGAAGTGACAAACTCCTGTCCCCCGTGCTGACAGCTTGGTCCAAAAGTAGGATATCGGCTGGCATTCGACCAGGTTGCCGATCAGGACCCCGACGAACCAGATCCCACACACGCCTGTCAACATCCATATATATTTCTTCATCATTGTTGTCGGGAATATCCTCCAGTAATACGCAAGCACCGATAGTTTCATCATCGGAGACGCGAAGAGGTACACCCACTCAAGCGCATATAACAGCTGACTTTCGTTAGCAAGCGAGACGTGACTGCTTCGAAGCACAGTAATGAGATTTGACCAACCTTCAAGGAGTTAACGGGGGCCAGTGGTTGTTCTCTTATAGCCTGAGCTAGAGGCTTCCCTACACCTCCTTCGTAGACTAGGACCACGCTGAGGGCGACGACAAAGTATAACAGGATAAGCGTAGCCAGAGTAAGCCAGTCGTCCAGCCCAAGGCCGAATCGACTCATCTTCCGCGACCAAAAGCGCAGAAGGACCGCAAGTGTGGACACCACCGTCAGGAAGTATGACAACCCAAGCGCAACCTGTCCCCCAGGGTCGGTGGTCTCCTCGACCGCAGGGGGGACGGATATTAACGATATATTCCTTGGTGCATGCATTTCGTTCCCACTCGTTTGTCAGGTTACAGCTGTCGAATGTCGACCGATATGGGTAGACAGAAAGGAGCTCGTCGAGTTATGTTCCGAGTCCAGGAGCACCGAACAAAACCAGCCCCGAGAGCCTGAGCCCGTCTTGGTTACATGGCACAGTGGATATCGTACATATAAACCCAGCCGACATCCTCCTGCTGACATTCTGGACAGAGCCCGGCAAATTCTTGCCGCGCCCGCGACGTTCCTCCTGAGGCTCCCTGCCGGAGACAACTGCTTCTCGTCGTAAAATGAAGCAGATCATCTCGTTTCGGACGTCCCCAAGCCCCAGAATTTCTTTGCCGAGCCTGGGTGCTGACGATTCCCACCTTATGAGTAGCTCTTGTTGGTCTGCTCTCAATCTCCAGAGCCCGCTTCTACGAGTCAGCGCAGCGTCCAGAGTCACCGCAAACCCACAACGGATCGTCTCGGTACCAGAACAGCTCAGTAGAGCACAGAGAGGGTCCTTGGCCGGCTCAGCGGTGTTTTACTTGCGGACGGAGAATAGCGTTTCAATACGGTCTCTGTATAAATCCGTGTTGATCGCGACGATGCTCAACGTCTGTGAGCTCGGGACGCCCAACAGGGCTGCGTTATGACAACGGCCGGGTCCCCGCCGCCACGTGCTCCATTGTGATCCAAGGTAAGGGTGAGTCCACTTCCATGGGGTTTTCTCCCCGAAGTCTCAGCCTCCATCTTCGGGCGTCTGTACGCTTCCGACATGCGCTCCGGTGCTTCGGACAGATTCCAGAACTTGTCACCTGTCACAAGATCGCACCGCTCCAGGGTAGCCCGGTTGCATTCCCTTGCAATCTCAGGGTCTTGTTCTTATCATATCGGCAAGCGCGACCATGGGGTGTTGAAGGGGGATGATGCGCTGGAGGTCGATGGATTACATTCATGGTCACCGGTGTAGGCTCGGAGGCCGACATCCCAAGATCTCAGGCCTGACACCAACCCATAACCAACAGCGAGCTTGGCGCGTCTACCACGGAGTATATATGCATCCCCTGCTCTCCTGGGGGAACCGGAGAACAAACTGCAATGCAATAGTCATGAGATCTTGGGTGCGTTTGATGTGCACCTGGGCCGTGGAGGGGCTGCTCACCGCGGTCAATCTGGCAACAGGCCGTTTCCACGGAGAAGAAACAGGCCGACCAAGGCTATTTTTGTAAGCGCAACTGGTAAATGAAGACTTGCTGTCGATCCATCCAAAGAGGGAGTAGACCACGTGGGCCACAGGCTTGAGACTGACTCCGAGGTTTTGAATTCCGCATCCGAACTCCCAAGATCCGAAATCACACAGCTCCAGTCTCCTTCAGGTCGGTGAGGTGGGGGGCGGGGTTTTGAGACTCATCCATTTTGGATGAGTCTCGGAAGTAGCCGTTAGTTGAGGGGACCCTCCCTCACGAACACCTAACCCTGGCTCGGACAGCTTTGTCCCATGCCCCTTGTTCAACACGTGCAGTCGTGTTTCGCGTCGCCCCGGGCTGTCCGTGGGTTGCACTTGACCCTTCGCAACTCTGTCTATGACGTCGTCCCCACGGCGCGTTAGGAGGGAATCTGAACTACAGGGAATCTCAACTACCAGCTGTCGAGGGGCATCGGATCTTTGGCTGAAATTGGGTGCCTTCCCGAAGTGCAACATGTCTTGACAGGAACAGATCGGACAGGACATTGTCGAAATGCCGCCTCACGTCCCACGCAAGAGGCTGCGTGAAGACTCGCCACGGCGGACCGATCCGAAACGAAAGGGCAAAGCGACAGCTGCAGCTATCGCGCCTCCAAGGAAGCCGACTTTGTTCGACGACCTCGATTCCACCGTCTCCCCAAAGTCCAAGGGCAAAGGGCGCAAACAGGTAATCGAACTCAGCGACGACGATGACGACAGCAGCTCCTTGTCATCGCTCTCCGACGCGGATTTCGAGGACGTTCCGGGGGCGAAGCGCCTGAAGATTGACCCGGGGTCTGCAAAGGACGATGAGGACGCGGACGAGGATGAGGACGAGGACATTGAATTCGAAGATGTCTCCTACCCGACTTTGGCCCCAACCTTGGCCCCGCAGCAGGCCCAAGGCCCCAATGATGGGGCTTTGGAATTGATCCTCTCGCATGTGCCGACTACCAGCTATGCCGACTTTGGGGGCAAGAAAGGGCCCTCAAAGAAGGAGCGTCAGGCTCGCATTGCGACGCACTGTATGCATGTTCAATTTCTAATGTGGCACAACGCAATTCGCAACGCATGGCTTTGCGACCCCGTAACTCAGGGAATTATCCTGTCCCATCTACCACCGGGAATGTGGGACGAAATTGACCGCTTTCGTCGCAGCTGCGGATTGGAATCGTACGAGGACAACCCAAAAAAGCCCGTCAAGAATACCTTCAAGGGTAAACCAGCCGGCAGAGCCAGCAAAGCCGGCAAGACGAGTGAGAAGGCGGCAAGGGACTGGGGTGGTGCAGCTCAGAGGCTCGAGAGAGGTGCAGTCGACCTGAGCCATGGCGATCCGCTGTTTAGACTGGTTAGGTCCCTCTCGGCCTGGTGGAGGAAGCGGTTCCGAGTCACTGCGCCTGGACTTCGAAAAATGGGGTACATGCAGACACGGCGCTGCGCAAACCTCACCAGGGGCTTCATTGAGGGCGGCATCAACCCGGCTCGATACGGCGAACGCATTTCGAGCTTAAAGTGGTTTCGGCTCCGTGCTCAAGAGTGTACCGGCAGCCGGGATGTTGGCGCGCAACTCTTCACGTGCCTCTTGAGAGCTATTGGTCTTGAAGCAAGGATGGTTGCCAACTTGCAACCGGTTGGTTTTGGGTTCAACAAGGTAGAAGAGGCTGAGCCCGAGAAGGTTGCCGACCCACCTGCAGAAGTGAAACAAGACTTACCAACCACGGAACCTGGAAAAGGCAAGGGCCGGCCCGCAAAGGATGCTCCGAGTAGACAAATCAAGGCTTCGCAGACCAAGAAACAGCCCCGTCAGTCAGGATGGTCGTTGCGGAAACAAGGCCGCAAAATTCTCAAAGAAGACTCGGCTGAGTCCAATGACGACCTCCAGTTGTCCGAAGAGGACAGTGAAGACAACGTCTCTATCGAACTGCCTCCACTGGGATCCAGCAAGGATAGAGAAAACGCCAAGTTTGACAGGGACCTCGAGTTTCCTCATTACTGGACAGAAGTGTTATCGCCTGCCACGCACAAATATGTTCCGGTGGATGTCATCGTCAAGAACATCGTGGGCACGAACCGCGATCTCATCGAGTCTCTCGGGCCACGAGGCGCCAGGGCCGACAAAGCCAAGCAAGTCATGGCATATGTCGTGGGCTTCAGTCCGGACGGCACAGCCAAGGATGTCACCGTCAGGTACCTCAAGGGTCAGCTTTATCCTGGTAGAACGAAAGGCACACGCATGCCACCAGAGAAGATCCCGGTCTACAACAAGAATGGCAGAATTAAGCGCTATGATCAATTCGACTGGTTCAAGTCCGTGATGCGCTCATACACAAGAGGCAGCGAGAAATTCCCGCTGACAGAAGCTGACTACGATGAGGACGCCACTGACTTGAAGATCGCACAAGCCGCTAAGAAAGAGGTGAAAGAGGGCGAGGAGACCCTGCAATACTTCAAGTCCTCGAAAGAATTCGTCTTGGAACGCCACCTGAAACGCGAGGAAGCACTGTTGCCCACAGCTGAGCCTGTGAGGTACTTCAAGAACAAGGGCAAGAAGGGGGGCGGCGAAGAAGAGCCAGTGTACCTCAGGAAGGATGTCGTCTCGGTCAAGAGCGAGGAGACGTGGCACAAGCAAGGCCGAGCTCCTAGAGCTGGAGAACAGCCGTTGAAACTGGCCCCGTTCAGAGCCGCGACGACGAACAGGAGGCGTGAGCTTGCAGAAGCAGAGGCGGCAGCTGGTCACAAGGTCCTCCAGGGGCTGTACAGTCATGATCAGACGGACTGGATTATCCCTCCTCCGATCCAGAACGGCATTATCCCGAAGAACCAATACGGTAATATCGACCTTTTTGTGGAGCATATGCTCCCTGAGGGTGCCGCACACGTGCCGTACCGATCAGCGATACGTGTCTGCAGGCGTCTTGAGATCGATTTCGCCGAAGCGGTCGTCGACTTTGAGTTTGGACACCGCATGGCTGTGCCAGTGATCCAGGGCGTCGTCATACCCGAAGAGAATTATGACCTTGTCATGGAGGAAGTCGCCAATGAAGAGGCTGAGAAGGCCCGGAAGGAGGACGAGAAGCGCCGCAAAGTCGTCCTTGGTGCATGGCGAAAACTCCTGATGGGGATGCGGATTGCCGAGAGGGTGCGACGCGAATACGGACATCTGAAGGATACCTTTCACGCGTTCGGCCACAGCCGGGATGACGGGCAGAACGCACCGACTGGTGACAGTGGTGCGGCCGATGATGAGGACATGGCCGGCGGTTTCTTGCCTGGTGGCTTTGATGCTGAGGAAGAGGAGGAGGCGGAGGCAGAGGCAGAGGCAGAAGACCGCGGTGGGTTTCACAAGTCCAGCTTCTTTCCTGTCGTCGAGGATGAGGAGGATGGCGGGAGCGAAGGAGATGCGGGACTGGTGATCGAGGATGGCGGCGCTTCGACATCGAGAGTGACTTCCCCACCGCCCGATTTGAGCGCGGCCTTGCCGCAGAGAATGGCTTCTCAGCGCAGAACAAGGCAGAGCAGGCGAGTGCCTTCCTCTGAGGAAGATGAAGAGGATGATGAGGATACAGGCTCTGATGACGACTATGAGGAATGACGAGGGATTGATGGAATGCCCCGAGTAGCCACAGTCTACCGACATTGAAAGCAGTGCGTAACATCAATAGGCCGTGAGTAACATCGGATGCAATACGTGACGAGTCTACTACCGAATACGGCTATTTTCTCGTGTGAACGTGTTATCTGATTTTAGTTTGTCCAAGGCACACATGCAGTGCACATCAATCAATTGATGTGAGGGTGGTGGTGAGGGCCAGGGTGAGGTGGGGAGCGGGGATGCGCAATGTGGGGCGGCGCCTTCCGCTTTTGGCCATTAACACAGATGAGGTACCCAGGTACCCAGCGGTAGGTACTCAAGTAGATACTAGTGTGGCAGCCTTGGACGTACTACGGTACATATTGGACGGAACCCGGGCAGCAGAGCGGGCAGGGCCTGGCAAGGGTGGTGCGGGCCGGAGTGTGTGAAGTGAGGACCATCGGCTGCAGGCAAGGGTCATCAGCGGGAGCGAGACCAACCAAATCCAAAATCGAAACCGGTCTGTCTGTCTGTTTGCCTGTCTGTCTGTTTGCCTGCATGCAAGTGTCTGTTTGCCTGCAACCTACCAACAGGCCGCATCAAAAGCAAATGCCAGGTTGAGTTGGCCCATCAGCTGCTCGCCCACTGCCGCAGCTGCAGCTGCCTCCACCACTCCGCGAACGCGAGCCTCTGCTCGCCGGCCTCGACACGTCCTTCCCTCGGCCCCGTCCTGCCACCACCAGCCCACCTGGACGAACTATTAAAGGCATATCTCATCGCCGCCATCTCCTCGGGCAGTCGACCACCTGGGACGTCCACAGCAGCAGACGGTCTTGCGACTTGCAGCTCTCACAGCTCTCACAGCTGGCTCAACACCCGACCCGGAGAATCTCACGGGTATCCGATCCGTCAATCACTCGGCCCAAGTCCTGCCACTCGAAGTTCCCGACAATCAGCTGGGCCCGCTCAATCTCGGGCAGCTGCTGTCTTAGACGCCCAGGTTGTGCCCTAGTCCGCGCCGTTCGCCGTCATTGCGCCACTGACAGCCGACAAGGACCGAGCAGCTGTAGCTCCACCGTCCGGGAGCCCAGATACACCAAAGAATCCAGGCAGCGTGCGTTCGCTGCTGCTGCGGGGGCTCTCACTCATGATGCGCGACTACTGACGTGCTCTCATTGCTGTTGAGTCTTAGTTTGGCAAGGTTAGTTGGTACGAGCTTTACTTTTCCCGCTTCGACTCCTCGTGGTGCCACACGATCCTTCTCTTTACATGTTCGCCTTTGTTTGTGTGGACGCAGCCCCAGCTTCCCGCATTCCCGCATTCCCGCAGTTTTCTTTGGCATCTCCCAGACTCGGCTGCTCGTCTACCTTGAGGCGATTGGGTCCCCAGGACAAACTGTGTTGCCTCAGATGGTTGAAGTGAAGCCAGCAGGCACAAACAGTAGGGCGTCTCTTGGTACCCACCCACCTGACGCTCACCCCAAGCCCCCCCCCCATCTTCTCATCATCCGGCGTCTCGTTTGCCATAACACTCCAGCACAGGCTCATTCATCTACCTCAAGAGTGACGACTCAGCAGTCGCGCTTTCCCAAAGCTAAAGCCTAGTGACGGATCGTATTTCTTCTACCAGGTACTGACTATGGTGAGGGGTAAAGGCTACCTTCGCCTTTGTCACTGCAGGAACGAGAGGCAGCAACCGGATTTGAAACAGGAGCAACTTCCGCAAAAAGACCCTCTCGCTTTGACAAACGGGGCCCGGCGGCCAGTCTCACCCGCCGTCCGCTTCCTGCTCCATCCCTTCAACATGCTCTCCGTCAAGGGGCCTGAAGCGGTCAAAGGACATGAAGCACCGCCTGCTCCCGCAATGCTGCAGCAGGACGAAGCCGAGGAGGGCTTCGGCCCCCACATTATGGACGAGACAAAGGCCCAGTGCAAGCTCGCTGTCGTCTCAACTCTTCCTGACATTGATCCCGAGTACCTGACCCGTGTCTGCACCGAGGTCCAATGGGATGCGAACCACGCCATAGACCGTATCCTCGACCAAACGGAGAACGGTAAGCCGTATCCACGGGTGCCAAAACCGAACCTCCTGAAACGAAAGCGAGATGATGAGAAGGATGAGCCTGGCCTGGACAAGACCGCCGCAAAGTTCGACAACGAGGAGCGAAGGCGACAAATGAAGGCTGCCTCGTACAAAAGGACATGGTGAGCACCCCCGTTTCACCCTCAACCCATTCGATGCCAGAGTGAAGTAGCGGTCGAAGGCTAGGGGCGACAGGACTCGTGATTTTGTGACTTGGCCGTACTGATACTTGCTAGTGATATGATCATGCAGCAGTCTTTCCCAGAATTCTACGCCGAGGATTTGAGGAAAACCTTTATCGAGCACGGAAGCTGCCTCTACCCTGCATTCTTGGATGTGGCTGCGACTGTTGCTAGCAGCAACGACCGTCGGCCCTACCGAAAAAAGTTCAGAGTCACCCAGATCCCCCGCAGATACGACTTGGACGGCCTGGACGACCTCATACGCGAGACCAAGGACCAGGGCGAACGAGAGGCGCTGGAAGAGTTTCGGGCCGTGAGAGAGGCCCAGGCCAAGCAGCGCGCAGAGTCTGAGGCTGAGCGCGAACGGGAAGAAGCCGAAAAGACCAACTTGGAAGCTGCCAGGCTCGAGGGCAACGTTGCCGACTGCGGATGTTGCTTCGTAGAGTATGCTCTGAATCGCATGGTCCATTGCGATGGAGCGACTCTGCATTGGTTCTGCCGAGATTGTGCCAAGATGATGGCCGAGACTCAAATCGGGCTATCCAAGTACCAACTGGACTGCATGTCGACAGATGGCTGTACCGGAAGCTTTGCCATGGACCAGAAGGAGATTTTTCTTGACGCACACTCCATGACGGCTCTGGATCGCATCGAGCAGGAGGCCGTTCTGCGGGAGGCGGGAATTGAGAACCTTGAAACGTGCCCGCGGTGTCCATTCGCCGCCGAGTATCCCCCAATTGAGGAGGATAAGGAGTTCCGGTGCCTCAATCCAGATTGTGCTATCACGAGCTGTCGATCGTGCAGAAAAGAGACCCACCTCCCCAAGACGTGTGCGGAAGCAGCCTTGGATAACGGCCACTCTGCCAGGCACGAGATTGAGGAGGCAATGTCGGCAGCCTTGATACGGACGTGCAACAAATGCTCCGCTCCATTCATCAAGGAGAACGGCTGCAACAAGATGACTTGCACGAAGTGTAGGAACATACAGTGCTACGTCTGTTCCAAGTCCTGCGACTATGCTCACTTCAACGACGCCAGCCGGGGCGGAAGGACAGGCAACTGTCCGTTGTTCGACGACGGCTACGGTGTCGAGAAGCGGCATCAAGAAGAGGTCCAGGTGGCCGAGGAACAAGCCAGGAAGCGGGCCCGACAGATGCACCCGGAGGTCCAGGCCGATCTGCTGGAGTTCAAGGTGTCTGACAAGGTCAAGAAGGACGAAGAGAACAAGGCCGCGGCTCAGAAACGTTAGTACCCTCTCGTGCAGAGCATGCAGATAGTGAGGAATGGCCAGGATTTTGGTAGCTAGGTCCGCTAACTCAGACTAGACATCCATCATCGTGTCCACCCTCACCACCACCACCGGGCAGGCGGTCGCCTGGGAAGATTGGTGAACCACCTGGGGCAGTGGGAAATTGGGATTGGGCACATGCTCGATTTGGCTGGGGGCTTTGCACACGGCCCAGAGGTGCAGCCACAGGCGCGGCGTCAGTTGCAGCCTCAGGTACGGCGGCCTCAGGCACAACCTCAACCTCAACCTCGACCGCAACCTCAACCTCAGCCTCAACCTCAACCTCAACCCCTTCTCCTTCCTCCTCCTCCACTCGTTGCCTTTGTCCCTCGCCAGCCGCGACCTTTGCATCAACACCCTCCAATGGATGTTCCCGTACCGGCCCATTTCCACAGAATTCCCGCCGCAGTCCTGGAACCAGCACGTGATCGAGCCCAGGTCCAGGCTCGGCCTCAAGCGGATGGAAGTCGCCTGCCTATCCACTTCGCTAGACAAGTTTTCCGCCGCTGCTCCTCGGGTCGGCACGCACCTCAGGCTGCGGTAGCCCCCGCAGCCCCCGCAGCCCCTGTATACCGGGGTGCTGGCCAGCCTAACCCCTCGGGCCCCCAGGAACCTGCAGCTGGGCCTGCGTTTCAGGCACCTCCAGTTCAAGCCCAACCGTACGTCGACCCTCGGGCTGTCTTCGGCCAGCCTCAATCGCAGTTCTGGAGGTTCACGCCGAATATCCAGCAGATGGACGGTATTGGCCAGCCGATGCTTCCATGGAATCCGGGCCGTTTCCATGGCCAGTACAGGCAGAGTGAGCATCCAGGGGCCTCACCTGTCGGTAATGGTCAGGAACAAGTCGCTAATGAGATCAACCACAGGACCCGGGAACCAACGAGGCAGGAGCCAGCCATGAACGACGGGTCGGACCTTTTGAATCTAGCCGCGCCGGTTGAGGGCTTTGGAAACCTGGCCATGGACATCGGCTCCGCCGGACCTCTCTTTGGCGACTTGGCGAATGCGCAGAACCACAACATGGACGGATTTGACGGGATGGGGCTCAACTTCGGGCCGCAAGGTTTCGGCCTCGACGACTTCGTATTTAGGTGAGATGCGGGCGGTATAGGGCCGTTGTCTCACGTGCCAGGCGGAATCTTATCTGTGACGACTGATGACTGGACCGATACCCCCGGGTTTCGGACCTTGACGCCCTTTTCTTTCCCATTTCCCACCTTTTGCAATAGCACACACAGCACAGGTAAATACGTCAGCAATTGGGCGTCTTCGCCTCCTATGCTCGGTTGGACGAGCAGACTGTAATGGGCGCAGTGATCGCGAGTTCAGGTGGCAGTTATAATGCATATTCATTTATATACACCTGTGCATTTCCTGCTTGAATGCACACACAAGTGAGCTGTGTTGCCTATGAAAGGGCATGGACTGAACGGTGCGCCTCCTGGGCACGATTACCGGGATTGGAGGGCGTTTGCCCTGGGTGGCCGTTTGTATGGCAAGCACGCGTAAGATGCCGCCCCAGGAGTCTCTTGTTGGCAGTCCCTCGTATCATAGGCAGGCAGTACAGCCGCTCGGAACAGCAAAGATGCGGAAGGAACCCGTGGCTCACCACACAGTCAGGGCAAGCCAGATGTGCATCCATCCATTTTCCTCTAAAGGGCAGCAGAGCAAGGAGCCCGGGAGTCCCATTCTCCGGGTATGCGTGTAGGATTCTCCTGAGACAGCCTGCCTCGGATCCGGGGTTGTGCCAATGAGCGAACATTTCGGGAGAAGCCAGATGGGTAGGTAGGTCATGCAGGAAGAACCGCGTGAGGACCGCGTCATGATGACCCAAACAAAGTCGTGGAGCTGTGCCATCCCGTTCACAAAGGCGATTTTGACGGTCCGGACAGGGCAGTCTGATAGTCTGTGACGTCTGCCCAAGGCACACAGGATACGAGCTTTTGCGTTGTAAAGAATGCCACTCTGCCTCAGCCACTGTGGTTGATCAAGGCACGCCTTTGTCCCGTCGTCCTGAGAGGAGCATCCCAGGAGCGGCTGCCGCCCGCAGCCTTGCGCACAGCAGTGCCGGAGCGTCCAGCTGGCTCTGCTTGAAGTTTTGTGTGCCCTCGCAGCTAGGCAATGAACCGAATCACCGGGTCTTGCCAAACCTCTCGTGCCATTTCCCCTTGGCGGCCAAGACGGGGGGGGAAGCGGACTCGGCCTCCGGGACAAGCTCGACCGTCTCGTGGAGGGTGGCGACGGCGGTGAGGCCGGGGCCGGAGGCCTGCAGGAGGATGAGGGCGTTGGAGGTGTTCTTCTGGCGGAGGGACCAGGTCTTGTTGTCCGGGGTCTTGAGCAGGCCGGCGGTGGGCGAGGGCTCGAGGCGCAGGGCGGGCGGGCCGTCGGACTCGAGGAGGGCGAGCAGGTCCGGGGGCAGCTCGACGAGCTTGTAGGCCGTGGGCGAGGGGGCGTGGCTGAGGGGGATGCCGGGGACGGACTGGCTGGAGAGCATGGTGGTGGCGAGTCAAGGCAGGCAGTGCGTTTTGTGGTGTTGTCAAGAGAGGAGGAGGTGAGCATGCGATGGCAAGTCCGGGTGGGATTTTTAGGGGTGGGGGGTGGTTGAAGACAAGGCGGCCGCCATCAACAGTTAGGGAGCCGAGGGGAGCGGAGGGAGCAGGGATGTGGGCAGAAGCGCGAATCCTTGCAATGGTGGTTTTGACCCCTGCGGATGGATTCTCAGGGCAAGGCGCGTCCGTGTGGCGGGGCCAATCCTGGATGGACCATGACAGCAGAGAGAAGGCAGAGGGTGAGAGAGGATGCTTTGTTTACATCGACAGGCCCGTCTGCCAGGTCTGCCCGTCCGACCTCACCGCCCTCTTCTTCGCCTCTCTTCGCGCGTCGTCCTCGTTGCTCTGCACTAGTGTAGTTGGTGTATGTACCTACCCTACGCAACACTTGTACGCTACACTGCACTCCGTAGGAGTTGAGGGCGGAGGGGGGCTGGGAGGATGCGGCTTGCAGGAGAGAGGATCCTCACAAATGACTAGTTCGACTGCTTGACTGACTGACCAGCAAGCAAACAAGAGCAGCTGCAGCTGCGAGACGACGAGACGACGAGACGAGACCCACGCCCCGGTCCCCACCCCCCAGTCTCGCCCGCAACGGACAAAGCACCCAGCACCCGCCGCCCACTTTCTCCTCCGCCAAAACCCAACACACAACACGCACAACACATCACATCATATCAATTGTTTGCCCACGTCCGTGCTTCCCGGGTGCTGTTCTTCTGCCGCCGCAAGGTTCCCCCGTGCATACTGCATGTGTTTGGTATGCATCTACCGTACTTCCAGACTGTTACGTGCAGGACGAAAGAAAACACACACCTCGCCCTCGCCCTCATCCTCATTCGTACTGCCGTCCCACGTCCCCCGCCAGCCCCCTCTCCGCCGGACCCCCCCCCAGTCCTGAGCCCTCGTCCTCGACCCTCAACGCCGGCCTTGACTTCTAGAACTTTGTTCTCTCTGTTTTGACCTCTCAAACCACTGACCCCTGTCACCTCTGGGTCCTTTGCTTGCAGGTCGCTTGCTTGTCTTACATCCTCTCATTCTCTCTTGTTGTATCTGCGTGCGGACCGTACAATCCTTTGCGACGCTCTTAGTCCACCAACTCACTCACCACAATCCCCGTCGTTGGGCCTCGCCAAAGAGTCCGTCCCCTCTTTATCAGGGCGTATCGTCGCTCTATCGCACCGTCGCATCGCATCGCATCCTGCCGCGCACCGCCGCCGCATCCCCCCATTGTTTACTTTGTCTCGTCCTTGGGCTCCCGCTCCCGCTCTCGGCCCCCTCCACGCCGCCGCCGCCATTGCCAGCTCTGGTGGCTGCAGCTCGGCCTGGTGCACCACCGGTACGTGCTCCAGCCGCGAGACTGTCGGTTGGTCGCGTTTCACGCCCGAGCTATCGACAGACAACAGAGGCCGGTGCTACTGCAGACTGCCGCACCACAACGCTGTCGTGCCATTGGACAATCTCGCCAGAGCTTGTTTTTTTTCTTCTTCTTTCCTTGTTCTCTTCTTCGTGTTGAGGTCGCCGCCTTCACAACCACCCAGTCTCCTGGCCTCGAGTACGGGCTGCTCTTCGTCCCATCTCTTCACAAACTTCTTCGGACACCCTCGTCCGCCTCGGCAGCCGTTGCTCTGTCGTCTCTGCTCTGCCCACCGCAAGTCGGGCGGACCATGCCACAGGCCCGTTGAGCGACCATGGTTCGAGTCACTGACGAGCTGGCCCTCACGCCAGGGAACGTCACTCTTTACTACGCCTTCGACCCTCTCCTCGGGGATCTCCCCGTCTCAATATTCCACGGTCCATCAACCACTGCCAACTACACCCACAACTCCTCACGCATCCAGATCCATGTCTTCAGTCCCGCTGGCCTGCAGTCCTATCCGCGCATAACCATCTCCCCAAACTCCCCTTTCTACAGCGTCGTCAGTCACTTGCCCCGCGAGTTCCAAGGGGACGAGATATGGAGGGGCCTCGCCTTTGGCCTCTTCAAGTACTTCACCGAGCTGCCCGACGCCGTCAAGGCTCACCTGAGGAAGCAGTACCCGGGCCCCAATGGCCAACGCCCCGGCTCAGCCCCGGTCTTGTTCAGCGAACAACATGCAGCTAATCTCGTTCAGGATATGACAAAGTCTGACAACACAACTCATGTCATAACTGCTCTACAGTCCGCGCTGCAGACCCAGCACATCAACAATGTCGACATTGACCTCGTCCTGCCACCTGGTTCTATAATCCCGCTCAACAACGCCGAGCTGGAGGAGGTACCCGAGGACGAGGACGACCTGATAGATCCAACCCTTCGACAGTATGGCCATTATACGCCACTGGTCAGGCTCTTGGGGGAGCCTGTGTTCCTACCGACCTCCAGGCTGAGGAGAGCACCGTCTAAGCCGACTTCGCTGAACAGGGGCAAGTCTTTTTCCAGAGACCAGAAGGAGGACCTCCGCATGAAACTGGTTGAGCTTGTCGAGACAGAGGAGCGTTACGTCGCCAAGTTGAACGAGCTTGTCAAGCATATCGCCGATGATTTCCGCCAGACCGCAAGGACCCGCCCGCCCGGCAGCCTCAGCCCGACCGAAGACGACGTAAACAAGCTCTTCCCTAGGTCATCCGACTCCATCTTGCAGCTCAACTCCGCGTTCATGCACGAGCTTCGCAGGATCATGGACGAGACCGAGGAGGACGCCACGAGAGACTTGCAGTCCTCTCATGGAAGTATTAGCCGCGCCGGCGGCTCAAACAGGACGAAAGACCCCAGCGGTGCTCTCGCTGTGGCCAGGCTCTTCGTCGAGTGGTTCCCTAGGTTCACCGAGAGCTACCAAGACTATATCCGGGCGAGCCAGAACTTCCCTCAACTGCTGAACAGTTTCTTGGACAAACAGTCAAGTTTCCGACAGAGGGTTGCGCAAAAAGGAGAACAGACAATCCGGTCCATTTTAATCGAACCTGTCCAGCGCTTGCCTCGGTACAGTCTCCTCATCGACCAGATTGTTGGCTGCATACCCATAACACATCCCGCCCTGCAGCTCATGCTCAAGGCCAGAGACATCATCACCAACATCTGCTCCATGGACGAGCCGCTGATAGATAAGCCACACGTCGCGAACCGCCTCCGAAACATGATCGAAAGCTGGCCCCTTGACCTAGAACCACAAGGTCGCCTAATTACAGCTATCGACTTCGTCGAGCTTGCGCCCCCTTTCAACGTCGACTCGCCGCAGCTCGGCTCAGACGACATGGGCGGCATCCTCCTGCTCTTCTCCGACTGCGTCGCGCTGGTCACCAAGTCGTCCACCTCCAGCCCCACTGGCAAAGAGCTCATCCGAGAGATCGACAAGCCCTCTGCGGCCGGTCTCCTTGCCTCGATGACCAACGCGGCGGGCGGCCAGGGGTCCTACGAGCTCGCATTCATGGGGTGGCATCACCTTGCTGACGTCCGGTTCACAGAGTCAGACGATGGTCGGTTGTTGTGGATGACCTCTACCCAGGAGCTGAGGGCAGCCCGGACTGGTGAAGGGGCTAGTAGGACCATAACGTCACGTTGTTTCATACTCAACGAGGCCTACGAGGGTAAGGCCGGGAAACTGAGTGAGGAAATCGTCAAGGGCCGTATTGAAGGCCGATTTTCGGAAGCAGAACGTGAGACTCCTGTGTGGACCCTCCGTTCTGTGAGGCTACCCGAGAACAATCTTGGGATGCACGCTGCAGTGTTCCAGGAGGCTGCGGAGCAGCTTATCGAAGGCCGTCGGGAACCTGCGCCCATTCGAATCGTGGTCGATAACGAGAAAGGCACTAAGGGGCATCCAGTTGGGCATTATGGAGTCGAAATTGTGACGGAGGTCCGGAGTGGGAGCTTAAAACGTCTGCGCATGACTACATTGGGGTTGAACGGCAAGCAATACACGGATGATGTTGCTCTGGAAGACCTCTTGCCAACTCTCTCCAGGCGATGTAAGCTCCTCGCTTCCAGTCTCATAATGCTCCAAACCTAACCTCGCACAGTCATCCAACTGCTCAGCACCCAGTTTAATACCTCCAACTATCGGCTGGCTCCGGCCATAGTATCCTACTATTCCAAGATCGCAAGGACACTGAGCTTCAGCTCAAGAGAGCAGAAGTCGATGTCTTTCTTGCGCTCGTCTCCAGTCAAGATGCTTTCGAGTTTCCTCAGTGGTAGTACATCTGATGTTGCTTCGACAAGCCCACCTAAACAGCAGCGTCCCGGCCTACTCAGCCCACCGCCACTGATAGCCCGAGCAGGCAGTTCCAAAGAATCACTTGTTGATTCCATAAGAAGCCGCGGCAGCCGCGACACCATTGGCGGTGCCGGCGATGATGACCGGCCTGATAACCCTCTAGTGCGTCTCGAGCAAACTTTCACCGGATACGTTGCCGTGCTACAATCGCGTAAGGGCCAGTTCATCGCCCGGTTATTGATGAGCCGGTCAACGGCGGATGAACTGACAGTCAATGACCTATACAACCGGTTGATTGAGAGCCCCTACGACTTGGAGTCGTCCTCCGAAGTCAGTGCTGAGACCGCCTTTGTGGCATTCGAGAAGTTTGTGCGCATTGCCTGGCGAGAGCAGATGGGGCCTGTCATGTCTACCCAGCACTTGGACCTGCTTCTAGAGCGGGCGAGCAGGAAAGTGCCGGGAGAATTCGGCGACTTTGTCCGCTATCTATTCAACGAGATGGCACCGCAAAACCGAAGGGCCTTCACTGCGCTGATCAAACTGCTTGAGGATTTGCTCGAAGGGTGTAGTAACGACAGCGATCGAGGCGCTCTGACTGTCGCCTTCGCAGAGCTCCTGGTCGACGATGGCAGCGCTCAGAATTACATCAACCTCCTTGACCGCCTTGTGGAAGACTGCGATCGGATATTCGAGGATCCTCTGGCGGCGCTGACCAGTTCCTTTGAGCGCTCAATGGCTTACGAGTCTGTGAACTCGCCATATCACAGCTACAAATCCGCAGGCTCTCTCACGTCTAACACGTCCTCCCTCCGACGCAAGTTTGGCTTTGATAACCTCCTCAGGCAGAACAGCAAGAACGAAGGTGATCGCCCTTCGGTGTGGCGGACCTTGAGCAAGCATGGAAGGCACCCAGCGACGGGCGACAGCTCGAGTCTGGGCAGATCTGCGGTCAACCGATCGAAGTCTATTGATGTCGGCGTGCCTACAATACCGAACAAGCTAAGACGGCCAGGTTCACGCGATAGGCCCCGTGTTGCTGGTGCGTTTGACGACATGCATGTACGGCCACCAAACACGCATCGTCCTGGCAGTTCACACCGTCTCGAGTCTGGCTTGGAGACGATCGGCGAACCCGAGACAGAGCCACTCGAGCCCCCGAAATCTCTGAAGAAGAAGCGGAGAAGCTCGCTCTCGGATCTCAAGAACCTCATGGAGTACACCACCCCGGAAGCTCCGCCGCTCATGCCCCTGAACGTCACGAAAAAGACGTCGGAGAAGGTCAACGCCGCGCCGCAGCCCCGCATTCCAGTGCCGTCGTCTAAGATCCCGACGAGCCCCAGCAAGGCGAAACTAAGCCCGCCCATGAGCCCTGCTAAAGCAAGAACAAGCCCTCCGATGAGCCCTGCCAAAGCGAAGCCAAGCCCACCCGCCACCAGCAAAATCCCACTAACACCTCAGTCCCAGAGTCTGCGCGCGCCACGCCAGAGAGAGAATCCTGCCACAGAGCCGTTCCAAAGCATGTTCTCGACCCCCCAACCCCCGTCGTCGGGGTCCTTGCTACGTAGGAAGCATGCAAAGACGTTGTCTTCATCCACCATACCATCGCTGAAACCTTCCCGTCTCCCCATGTCTGGCGCGTTCAGTCCGACGGCCAATGACTTCTCTCGGTCCACCCCTAGCGTGGGTAGATCCTCGACCCAGAGGCTGAAGCTGCAGTCACCGCAGAAGCTCAGGGAGCGCCTGGAGACGGAGAAGAAGGCGATAGAAGACGTCGACTCCGGGCTCAAGACGGAGTTGTCTCGCATATCTGCCGACATGGCCCGCGTGAACAATACGATGCCGCGCTCCGCGACGGGCGATCTCCGCAAGCTTTCGGCCTCTATGAAAGCGCTGGACGAGCGGATACCGCAGGTGTTGCAGGAGCTGGACGAGCGGCAGAGGGCCATCAGGGAGGACATGGAGGCGTCGCTCAAGGCCAGCGAAGCCAAGGTCAAGGCCATCGACCAGCTGTACAAGGAGGCGACGGCGGAGAACGAGCTCCTGTACGAAAAGTTCAACTCGGAGCTCGTCAAGATCGTCAAGGCGATCCGGGGCAAGGGCCGCGAGGACCGCGAGGAGCTCGTGACCAAGCTCAAGGACTCGAGCGAGGAGACCGCCTATGTCAAGAAGGAGAACGCCAGGCTGAGGAGGGAGATTGTCAGCCTCCGATCGTTGCTCAGGGGCGATGGAAGAAGGGATGACTGAACGACGGATGCATGCGCCTAGACAGCTTGCGGGCCTCTTCTCTGCATGCACATGATGTCACGCTTTGTTTCATGGTCTTTTCTTAGCGAGTTGCAGTTTTGGTCCACATTGTACATTAATGTCTACGTCCTCATGATGTTGGTATGGAAAAAGCTGCGTGGGGTTGGGGAACAGGAGGATGGATGGATTGTGAACGATGGGTCTTTGTTCCAAGTTGAAGATGATGTATGGAAAACAGTGGATATGAATTGAGACTACACGTTTCAAATGATCATGGGGAAAACAAAGCCCAGAACCGTCTAGGAGCCCTACGCCCGCAATGCTGTCTAACCAAAAAAAAAAAAAAAAAAAAGAGAATGCTCGCTGATGTGTTGGAAATGGTTGGTCACGCTGTCTGTCGTGAGGACGACTCTTACCCCGAGAGGGATGGTATAGGATTGGCAGATATTTCACCGGCGGAAGTTATCGCACCCTCATGTTTTCCTCTCGCCCATCTAACCAGCTAGTACAGTTAATACAGCGCAGGGACTATTATCATCAGTGTCAGTAGACCGATCTCAATTTGAGCGGTTGAGGGAGCCCGTAGCAGGAGCAGCAGGCGATCAGGGGCGCTTGGGGTGGAGCAAGCTCACCTTCTCGTTAATGTTCTTGCGGCAATACGGGCACTTGACCATGTGCTTGATGATGGGGTCCTTGCTCAGGTACTGGTACAGGCCGGCGAGGGCGTACAGCGCGGAGCCGAGGCCGATGAAGTTGAGCGTCTTGTTGAGGAAGACGCCGTAGGCCATGATGACGGCGCCGTCGGCCTGGGCCTGCTCGATAGTGCTGTAGCCGCGCGGCAGCAGGCCCTCGTAGGCCGGGCCCGGCTGCAGGACGGCGAACTTGAGGTCGAGGTTGGCGTTGAGCGGGAGGAGGACCGAGAGCGGCGGCAGGAGGATGTCGCTCACGAAGCTTGTCACCACGTTTGTGAAGGCTGCTGCGACGCTGGGTTTTGGTGGGTTCGGTCAGCTTTTTTTTTTTTTTTTTTTTTGTGGCGCTTGCTGTAGGTGGGAGCACCTACATCAATCCAAAGGCGATTTCAAGAATGTTCCCCTGGGTCGCAAAGTCCAGGAAGCCACACACTATACGGTGGGTCTTCTTGCGGCCGTAGTCGAAGATTGTCTCCTCCTCCTGGCCATCATCGCTCAGTCGAGGCATTGTGCGGATTGGCTAGTACTCAAGGAAAAGATTCTCAGGTTGATGGTCTATGTGGCGGTATGGTCTTCCGGCCGGACAGGAGAGAGAACCTTTGACAATGGCGAGAATGGATGAGAAAAGGACGAAGACGGACCAAAAAGTCAACAAGAAAGAAGCCTTGGAGGGCTCGGCTCCAATTATAGATGAGAGGTCATTCCGATGCCCAAGAATAGCAACTGATCAGCGCCGACCTGGCCGCGCTGGCCGCCGGATTGACAACCAGGTCGAGGGACAGGGGGGCCATGACAAGTGATGCTATCGAGAGACGGCATCCAGTCATGCGTATGTTTCATAAATACGCATGTTTGGCGGTGGTAGCCCGCAGCGGCAGCCCTGTTCCTGGTTGATAAGATGGGTAAGATACGTACGTATGTAGTCTACGAGCCAACATACGGAGTAGACAGTAGACAGACTCCCACGGAAAGAAACTTAGGTTACACCGACACATCCCATCATCCCAACAACAACACCAACACCGACGCCCATCATACACGCCGATAACACAGATACTCAAAACACCCCAAAGGCCATGCCTGATACCCACAGCTAGCAAGCTACATGGATTGGGGCTGGCGATCGTATTCTCTCCACCACATCATGTATGATGCACCATCCGTCTCCCCCCGGTGCGGATCTCTGCAGTTCCCACGGAGACCCTGCCACACCAACCCGGAGCGATAGCCCCTGGTTTCACCCAGCAGTGCCAGCTGGCCACTCCTCTGAGGCAAGGGCAGAAACAATGACCACACACACAAGCAAACGCAACACAAGCAAACACACATGCAGGCAAACTCGCATGCATGCAGGCAACCACACATGCAGGCAACCACACATGCAGGCAACCGCACAAGCAACCACACATCAAGCAAACACACATCAAGCAAACACACAGGCAAGCAAACACATAGGTAAACAAACATCCAAGCCAACATCCAAGCAAACACATATGCAGGCAAACACACAGGCAAACACACAGGCAAATCCAAGCAAACACCCACAGAGGCACACACACACCATGCAGGCAAACATCCAAGCAAACATGCAGGCAAACACATGCAGACACCCACCCAAGCAAACACACCCAAGCAAACATGCAAACACACATGCAAACACACATGCAAACAACGTACATCCACCTCCCAATCCAATAGGACAAATTCCAAGTATGTCGTGTCCCTCTCTCTCCTTCTGGCCCCCCTGCCCCCCTGCCCGTGGGGCCCGAGATCGCGACATCGCCCCCCCCCCCAACCTCGCCATCTTTCTTTCCGCTGGCGCATCGGCACAACGCCCCGACTCATGTCCCACCCGACGACAACGCATCCCGTCGGGCGCGCCCCTCTCCAGCCGTGCTGCCGTGATACCCACAGGCTCGAGTCCATGCTTGCAGCCGTATCACGCGTTGCCAGCTCCCGCCCGGGGACCGCTACCCTGGTGTCCCTCCTTCGTCGTTTGACCTGTCTACTGCCTTATCTCAAATTGTGGAGAACCTATTACAGTCGGATCGGCACCCTGCCGGGTGAGGTGGCAGACACTGTGCATGAACCCATGTGATGGATGGATGGAAGTTATGTAGTCTGCTTTTTAATTGCACTATTTATTCTAGGGGTCTTTGGGTGTTTTTTTCGACGTCTTCATAGGTGGGAGGGTGAATCTGCCTGCAGAGAGATGACCTCGGAGTTGTGCTGTGCATCCTCAAGCCGGGTTCAAGCCCAGGTTGCGCAGAGGGATTTCCTGGTCGCCCAAACCGTCCCTGTTCCTCCAAGCCCTTATCGTCTCGTACGTCCAGGCCAGCATTGCTGTGATGGTCAGGCCAGTTGCCACCTAGATAAAAGCCTGTAGCTTCTGACCCGACTCAACCTTGAACGTCGCGCCGAGGTAAAGCTCCGCCGCAAAGTATTCTGTTACCCGCTTGGCCAGGACGGCCGTGAATATGCTACTGGTGAGCAGGAAGATTGTGGTGAGCGTGGCGAGAGCCAGGTTCCCAACACTAATCCACTTCCCAAGCATGGGCAGGATGAACAAGCTGGCGGCCGTAGAGACGAACGAGATGCCAACGAGGACGCATGCTATCAAGTGGACAATGGAAAATCCATGCCTGTGCTTGCGGACCTCCGCCGCCCTTTGTTCGTAGATGCTCGGGGATCCTGAACTGGAATTGGGAGTGGCGGCATCTCTCTTCAACTTGTAGATCGCAGTGTACGTTGGCCAGAGGTCGTCGGCCATTGAGTATGTCACGAAGTCCCACGGCTTCGAGCAGTTCTCGGTCTTCTCCTCGGGGTCCAATCGGCAATTCGTCAGAAAATGCAGCCTGTACGAATTGACCCGGAGAAGGGGATCTGTCTCGTTTTGGGGGGGCAGAGAGTGGGCTTGGGCCGGGACGGGATTGCTTGGGCGGTGCAAGCAACCGTCGCCTGATGCGATCCTGCACGATCTTGGAGGCGGGGTGTCTTCAGAGCTTGTTCGGCTTTTTGTCAAGGGTGTCTTTCTGAAGTCCCGGTTTAGGCGCCCAACGTCTTCTTCATACACGCTATCGATTGCCCTGAGTAGTATGTGAAGGAAGTCGACTCCGACGGGAGGCAATCGCTCAAGCAAGACGGCTGCGATGGGAGGCAATCGCTCGAGCAAGCCGGCTGCGATGGGAGGCAATCGCTCGAGCAAGACGGCCAACTCGCCCAACACCAGTTGTTGTCCTGTCTCGTCTTCGCTCGCGTGCGGCAGTTTTAAATCACTCCCGCGCTCGTGAGACTCCTCGCTGTGCCCTGCGTGATCAGAGTTCGTGCTGTTGTGGCCCGGGACCGCCGCACTGTTGTTCGAGTCCGGGTTCCCACTGGTTAAATCCCCTCTCTTGTCGGCCATCCGAACTGGCGGCCGTGAGCAGACGGACACACCGGAGGGGCGGCTCGTACTCACCAATGTATGTGTCTGGCATGAAGTTTGGGCTGATGCCGGCAAGCAGACTCAGGAGGGCGAGGATCAACGCTATAAACAGGGCGACGAGCGGGCCGGCGACGGTGAGCTTCATCCTGACGAGGTGTGTGCGTCTGGGAGGCAGATCATGAGTGAACAGTCTGGTAATGCGGTAAGTAATGTCTGTGTCTGTGTCTGTTTCTGTTTCTGTTTGATGCCGGGTCTGGCGGTTGTGCTTGTTGAGGTGTCGCGGCCACTGCCAGTGGTGCTGAGAGAAGCGACCAGAAGACACACCTGGGATCGAAGCTGGCCGTGGTTTCCTCGCGTCCTCATGTGGACAACCAACAAGGGAAGCAACGTTACGAGGAGCTTCCTCTCTACCAACAGCCACCGCCTTACCATACCCTCTCGTGATACGTACCTCTAAATTCTACCGCCGCACCTTCTTCCACGTTCAGACCACAGAAGTTCCTATAGAACTGAGTCATACAAGACACAATTTCCGCTCCCCAGCGTCTCCCTAGCTACTCCTGGTCTCCAGAGCACCTACTTTTACTAGGTATGCTTGCTGACGTATAATTCTAGAAAGATAAGTATCGTCTTGAAAATATATGTATATGAATCAGGTTGGGCTGTACTATTTATCCAATTCGCTCCAATATACATGTAGTGGACCAGGGTATCCTTCATTTTCTATCACACAAATCTCTTTGATACACAGCTATACCGTAAAAGGTCAACGAGGATAGCCTTTGGTGGGACTCTCTTAATGGAGACGGAATATAGTGGAAAGACATATTCTGGATGATCTGGTATTGCCTGCCAGTATAGATCTCCGTGAAGGCATACAAATACTTGTATCATGCACCTTACGGCCTGACACAATAGACGACATGCCCTTACCGGTTTTGACGGGGACCATTCGGGTGGCTGAAGCTATACCAGCGGGAATGAACATGGGTGAGTGGTATAAAGCTGGGAGGAAGATGAAGAGAGTTAGACCGTCTAGTAGATTAAGCGGCTCAAAATTATCCAAGCTATTTAAAGTTTCACAACTTCCTGGTCTAGAGGATGATCACTTGCAGTTGGTGTAAAGGAGAAGGCAGAAGTCCCTTTTGTTTCTACTCTGCTTGAGCAAAGAATTAAAGTCTAAACTAAGTCGGACTACTTACTGAGGGATGGATCTTCTCTGGGAGTCTTCTGGGATTCCTCTCCCTGCCCCCCCCCCCTCCTTTCTGTCCCACTGGCTAAGAGCTTAGATTGGTGGTTTTCTATTTTAACAAGGGGCTTCCTGTCGCAATACGTAGCCGCTGTACTATAGCCATGCTGTGTTTCTATCAAAAGGGACAAGAAGATCCTTGAACACCTCTGGAATATTAGTGCAGTCTATATACCTAGGTAGCTATGGCCATTGCCACCACATCCTCTCTTTCGCAGAAGGTGCATATACATACAAAAAGTGCCAAGTCTGCTTGTAGGTAGCTGAAAGGTAACTTAATTATGAATTGCCTACTTCTGTTGAGCGGCCGGGGGGTGGGGGGTAAAAAGTAGTGGTCTAACTCTCTTTCGTGAAGATCTCAATACCCACTCGTAGTTTCAAGAGATTGAGTGGTGGTTCAAGGGCCTAACCACCATTTACAAAGACCCCAAGTCCACATTAAGCACACTGTCAAATGAGTAGCGTTTGATGACAGACACACAGACAGTGGTTCTGTCGTTGGCGGTTGTTGGCCACCCGCACCTCGCACCCCAGCTCCGGCGTAGCAAGACACCTACAAGACCAGAAGCGGCCTTGACTTACCTCTCTAACCAGTTATTGGTATGAATAGGCACATGCAGCTCTCCTTGTCCGGGACTAGTCACACAAGATCACGACAGAGCAAAGCATCTCATGGTCTCACGAGGAGGCACCGCTGCAATATTTCAAATGTTAGCCGTGCTATATCCACTCAGAACTCCATGCTGGACTTCTTGATCCCACTACAGTTCATATAGGTAACTATGGCCATTGCACTTGCACACATATACAACAGTTCCAAAGGAAAAACACCATATGGGTCGATTTTGCCACAGCTGTCTCACTCTCTGCTTCGATCACACACCCTGGAAAAGCCCCAACACCAGTCAGGCTTGATGCGCCACTGCGTACTTGACCCTGGGTACTCCGTACTGGTATTTCCGTAGATTGACATGGGCCAAGACTGTGCGACGTGAACAATTCTTGGGAGAATGATCAGGAGGATTCAGAGCGCTCCAGTGAGGATGCCATCAATGCCTTCTTGGGGGGAGGGGCCAGGGGCAAAGCAAATGCGTTCAAGTCCAAAACCATGGGCTCCTGTCAAATTACTAGTCATAGATTGTCAACTCAAACTCCCACTCTCCTGACTTTTCCCATGCGATACAGATCGCACTTCGGCCTCTGGGGCAGAGGCATCGCCGCATCTGCGAGAGTCTCACCAAAAGACAATATCCAGCGCTGTACCACGAGCTCTGCACCCGTGCCATCCCGAGACGTGAGTTCTTGTCCCTTGAAGCCCCGCCCCTAATATCACTGGCACTCTTTTCTTCTCATGTCCTTTACAACCCGATCAAGTGCCAGATCGCACTGAGCTGGGGCTCGTCATCACACACCTCCGCATCAAAGATCCCACTCTCGGGCGCTGGGCGAGTGGCGAGGAGGCCCTCCCTCGGGTGCCCATACGTCGCACGTACCGTTTTCCCGGTCCGCGGCTTACGTTGAACTCTACACAAAGGGGGGGAGGGGGTTGGGTAGGCGGGTTTCTCGGAGCTACACGCGCCTGGCCGTCTTTGCGACCTGCTGACAGATATCTGGTGCCCTCCGTGCTTACCGTGGGGTGCCCTGAGGATAGAGCTCCGGTCATCTTGATCATCAGGATCAGCATCATCGGTAGCGGGATGGATGATGACGAACCAGTATTCCCGAGTTCAGGCACCCACCAACCCTCGCAGCGAAACCCTTTGGGGCCACCTAGCAGCCGCCCCCGCCCCCTGCACCGGCTGTTGTGGAAATCATGTGATTCCGCGAGCTGGCTCCGTAGTGCAAAGGACGCATGGGATACGCGGGTTTCCAAACTCCCAACGGTCAGCACGACACACCCTCTCTCCCGCCTCAAGCCCCTAGACACTCGGCACCAGTGCCGTCTTCCCCACACGATCCGGCTCGGACAGGATGACAGCGCGAAAATGACACAGTCCTCCCCGGTGAAACCTCACATGGGACCGCAGTGGATCTCGTGAAGATCCACAGGGGGAGGGACCTTCGATGCCTCCCTGCTCTCCTCTATTCCTTTCCTGCCGGGAGCGGAAACGACAGGTCACATCCACGCGATCAACATGTCGTACGAGACTGATGGACAGACCGAGGGAGCGAGGGGGCCAGGGGGGGGCAGGGGGCCAGGGAGCCAGGGGTGCTTGCGTGCGTGCGTGCGCTCCGGCTCGGACAGACACATGCGGCCCAAGGTCATCGCCCCGTGGATCCGTGGGGCGGGCGATCACACACACGTCAGCGCAGGTACGCAGCACTTGTAAGAGAGTGCGATGGCAGGGACCTCGCGAGAGCGTGGCCCTATAAACTTTCTCCAAATGGGACTCTGTCGACAGACCCCCGGACGATTTGTCCTGCTGGGTGGGTTTCATTCCAGCTGGAGCGCTAACGTCTGGAGACCCCCCCCCTTCCTCCCGACCAGCGTGGCTGGCGTGGCTGAAGTCTCACGGCGCGTTGCAGCTCTGACTGACAACGGCCGGCCCAGCCCTGGCATTGAAATTTTCCTGACCACAAATGAATGACAAGATCTACGTCACTTCACGCGCACTTAGTCAGACATCACCTCCGGAGCCTAACAATTCGCGGTTCGGACTGTGGCCGCGGGATGCTGGCCCTGCAGCGCGTGCAGCAGAATTTGCTCCCTCCCAGGCCGCGCAGCACTCACTCCCTTTCCCAGACAAGGCCGCAACGTGAGTTCCTGAAGGATCGATTTGAGCGGCTCGGCTCGGAACCGAAATCTGGGCAAGGAAAACGCAGAACACCGGGGCTGGCGTGCTGGGAGGGGGGGAGGGGGGGCCAACAGCGTACTGTATACTGTACATACAGTACAGTACATGCTGAGTACACTTGGCAGATGGGCCTGCGCAAAGGCCTGGGGAGGGTGTGTGTCTTGCATTGGTAGTGCTGAGATCAGCCGGGGTTCTCTGGACGCAGATCTGGGCTCCCTATGGGGCATCTGGCTGGGGGGAGGGTGAGAAGGGGGATAAAATGAGCCGCATGTTGGGCTGAGTAACCGACCAGATTAAACACATGCGTATCTCGTCGACTTGGGTGTTTCACATGGGAGGAGAGATGTTGAGGTGAGAAGCAGGAGCGAGATGAGCCATGCCGCCTCGCAGGTTGTCTGCCACGGCCTGCAGACCGAGATGAGTGGCCAGATGGCCAGATGGCCACCTGCCGGGCACAAGACCGCTCACCGGTCTTGACTTGGCTTGACCACTTGTGGTAAGGCGCGGTAGAGACGGATGGCAGTCTATTTCCTGTTGCTCGTGCTTTCTTTCCTTTTCTTTCCTTGTCCTTTTGCTAGCTCCTAATCCCGCGGCCCGCCTGGGTAGGGTGTCTCTGAGCCGATATATAACGTACTTAACTAGGTACCTGGGAACGGGCGGCTACTGTGAGGCGGACTGCCGTGTGCTGTGAATCAGGAAAAGGCGAGATGGGAGTGTGGAACCCTGGTCAGAAGCTTGGGGTAGGGAGGCGGTCTTGTGGTCCCTCGGGCCCGGGAGACAACTTGGGACCGCCCTCCCCGACGTGACACAATCTCGTCGGGGCCGTGGTCATACACACACCTGTGAGCAGCCAGCAACGGGCGGCGCTTGGAGGGGTGGGTAGGGGCGCAGGCACGGAGGTCGGGCCCGAAGGAGACAGGACAAGGACGACGACGACAGGCATGTGTGACGGACGAGATCACGTCAGCCGACGCTTGACCTCAGCCAAAAAAAAAAGGAAGAAGCCAAACGAAAAAAGAATGATTATATAAAAAGTGCCGACGCAGTGCGAGGCGAGGCCAGCTTGGTAGGGCTGATGGGGATGAGGTTGTGCGACGTTGGCATCTCGAGATTTCTTCAACGTCAAAAGGCTCCACTCCACCACATAGACTACCAACATACGCACATACACACAGAGAGCAAGGGCCCACCAACAGCACCAGAGCTGGTTAAGGCTGGCGGCGGCGGCGGCCGTGACAAGTGAGAGAGAGAGGACGGGACCGGGGACCAAGGATCGACTCGGGGGTGTGGGTAGCAGCTGGTCGAAGGCAAACCTTATGCAGGTGAGATGAGAGACTGCGCGCGGGTGGCTGGCTGGCTGGCTGGCGGGAGAGGGGACGGGAGACGGGAGACTCGGTCAGAGAGGTGTAGGGTAGTAGTCTAGTCTGTTCCGTGTGTCTGATTGTGCGTGGCTGCGGGTGGCCTCAGGCCGGGCGGGAGGTCGTATAGCAAGCCGGGGTCCTGTAGAGTGAAATGCGTGCAGAAAAATGCGGTGACATGACATGGCGGGGAAGGGAGAAGACGAGCAGAGCGTCAAGGTGAGACAAAGTCAGCCGTCGAGGCAAGCAGCAGAGCAGCAGAGCAGCAGAGCAGCAAGCGCCGTGGGCACGCGCCCATGTACCGTCATGTACCGGGACGCGCGTGTTGGGTGACGATGCTGGTGGGGTTGGATCGAATGGATGTTCCCGAGATCCTTCGGCCACGACCGCGGGGCACGGATTTTTATGATTTGCGGTGCTTACTTATTCACTGGGTCTTCCCGCAGCAGCTGGCCGGAGCAGCAGAGCGCGAAGCTGCAAGCCGGCGCGATGGAATGGAGCGATGCGATAGGGTGTGCCGCGTGCCGTGTGCCGCGTGCCGTGTGTCGTGTGCCTGTGGCAGAAGGGGTTGATACGTGTGGGGCGGGATTCGATGGGGAGGGGGGCGTCGTCGCTGCTGCTGAAGCTGGGGAAGATGCAACGTATCGCGGGGGGACGATGCAGAGCAGGAGGAGCGAGCAGCAGCAGCAGCAGCAGCAGCGCATCGCGTAGATGGTGGTGGTGGTGATGGTAGTGGGGGTGGTTGGTGATGGTGTGCTGTGGTGGTGTTCGCTTGCTCTGCAAGTGTTTGTTTGCACACGCTGCTCCGTTAGCTCTAGTTCGGCCGTTTCCCCACCACCAAGGCCAAGCAGAAGGGCCGCGGAACGCTCCCGTTCCACCGTCCCTCCGTTTCGCGCCCGCTAGGCCCCGTCCCCCCGCCCATCTCTCGACTCGATCGTTCTGTCTGTCTCTTTCGCTCCATTTTAAACTTTCGGAAGCTCGAGCGCGATGGACACCTGGACTGGGAACTAGCCACAACCTTATTTGGACGTCAGTCAGGGAGCCGTTGTGAGAAACCGAAAGAGACTGATCTAATATTGATGATGACGACGACGACGACGACGACGATGATGATGATGATGATGCTGCAAATAAAATAACAATACCAGGTAGTAACGAAACTTCTTCACCACCAGCTCTCAGGGTGTCCCCATAAACACTAAAAATAAGACAAGAATGGACATGCAGGCAAGCGAACAAGGGTACCCACCCCCTGCCCCCCCCCAATGCCCGCTCTAGAGATGTTTGATGCCGGTGATGATCTCTCACATGCACCCCTCCCCCCACCCCCGGAGCGCATGAGACTCGCTGGCGTGTGCCGTGCCGTGCCTGCAGCTGAACGGCCCACTTTAACAAATGCACGTTTAGTCAACAACGGGGGGGTTTTGGATGTGGGTGTGGGTGTGGTGTTTGTTGTGTGGGTGCTTATCTCGGCTTCGAAAACCTCAGCACACCACCAGCACCACCACCAGCGGCAGCCGACCGAGGCGAGGCTCCGCGTCCCCAGCCTCAGCGCCCGCTCCAGGAATGAGGACTCGAGCCGCAAGAAAGAGACGCCTTGGCCAAGGCCCTCATCGGTCAATTTCGCCCCAGTCGTGTTGGGAAAGAAAAGCTTTTCGTAGGTCGCGTCCATGGCCCTCCCTTTCCTGCCCGCGCAGTGTCCTCCCGCTCGCCTGCCTCAGCCCTCGGGATCTTTTTTCGTCCCCATCAGCCCGGGCGATGGGGGTAGAAAGCATGGGGGGGGGGTTGAGAAGCGAATGGCTGGATTGGATTGTTGTGGGGTGGGCGCTCCCGCCCCCCTATGCCCTACCTGGGCTACTTGGGTGGATTTTGCCATGCAACATTTTTCGTCTTCCCTCTTTTTTTTTCAGCCCCCAACAATACTTCCCCACTTCACCGCCGTCTTGTTTCTCTCGATCTCCATGCAAGGAACACGGGAGTTTGAACGAGCAAACGCTCCAACCTGGCCGCTCCCCGCCCCTCCATGCAGCACATGGCCAATGGTGAGTGTGAGTGGGACCTCCCCGTATTCACATTCCGCCCTCCGCCCCAGCCAGCCTCAGCACCCGTCTGGTCTACTTGACCTCTCCCGTGCCAACACTGCTTCCTGTCTTGTAGATGCATACAACATACAACCAAGGACAAGACTCGGAGCAGATGAGCCTAGGCCAAATTCGGACCTGTTTTGAACGTGGCTAGTTCGTACTTCTTATGGCAAAGGCTCTTCAGTTGGCATCAAAGCAGTCCGACATCATATTGCAGCTTGCACCTTGAGGCTTGCACCGCGCATCGAGATGGCCAGTCATCTCCACACGGTGCACGTCGCCATAAGAAAGTTGGTGTGAATTTTGGCAGAGTCAACAAGTACAACAAAACGTTAGCAAAACCCCCCCATGCGAGAGCCTGGCAAGACGGCTGCCGTAGGTTGCGAGAGGTGGCGTTGTCGGGGTAATGTGTGGTGTGATGCAAATGACAAGTCTTCAGACAGAAATCCAAAAAAGAGACCAAGCCATGCCAAACGAGCGGCGACAAATCCCCAGGATCAGAGCCGTCCGCGTCCACGACCATCATCCGTCGTCCCCGTGTGCGTGGCTCTCGTCCAAGTTTCCGTCAGCCCTGTCGTTGCTGCTCGTCATCTTGATCCTTCATGTCCGCCTGGAAGCGAATGTTGGTGTGTTCTGTTCGTCGCGCCAATGAACATCGTTCACAGGCAAGGCGGAGATAGGGGGGAAAAGAAAACAATCAAACGGGTATTTCTCGCAAATGCCATGCCCTCTGTAACCATTTTCCCAAGTGTCCATTTCCTTTCCCAGATTCCCTGGTGTTGAGATAGCCCCAATTGATGCCCTGTCTTTCCGATGGCTCCTTGCTCCTTCATGTCCCAGGCCAAAACCATACGCCATTAAAAAACCATCGGACCAGACATACCCTGATCTCGACATTTCAAACAACACAAAAGGAAACAACAAGACCCATGTACCTGGCGTTCCGCTGCCCGCAAGGTTCTCTGCTGTCCGTGTTCATCTTTCCCGTTCGATACAAGATCCAGGCCGTTCAGACGTCGAGTGTCGGCGGTTGAGAGCGGGACTCGGCTCGGTTCGGCGCCTCCTCCGCCTGCGCCAATGCAAACAGAGGGTGTCTTTGGTCGGTCCTCGAGGCAGCTTTGCCTCAGTGAAGACCAACTGTTGAAGCTGGTGGTGGTGGCATCATGGTAGGGTAGTAGCCGTGCGAGGTCGACTTCCCTTCATATCGTCCGCAGGCCCCAGCTCTGTCCGCGAACAGAGGCCCCGGGTATAGCTTCGATGTGAGGTCAAACACACTACCCATTCGCAAGGTGTTGTCAGATGACCGCGTTGAAGATGTGTGGTGGAACATCTCGACCGGCTGTCGGGGATCGTGCTGAGGCTCGATGATGGCGTTGGGGTAGTACTGGTACTTTTCTGGCTCGTGGACCGCCTTGCTCTCGTCCGAGTTCAATATGGGTTCCATGGGGATCGCCTCGTTGTGTGCGCGGTAATGTTCAGGCCGGGTGTCGTAAGCGGCTCCGTAAGCGCCCCCAAGCATGTTCGCATTTGGTCCCCCATAAGCGCCCCCCATCATGGATGAGCCAGGCCCGTTGTAGCCGCCCATCCCGCCAGCCGAGCCACCCGGTCCGCTGCTTGTGCTCGCTCTGCGCTCGGACTGATAGTGCCCCGGCGACCTTCCACGGACTATCATCTTGGCCGACTTCCTGTGCGCAACCTTGAGCCATTGGTCGTTGCCTTGGCCTTGTGGTCCAATGTCTGCAAAGAGCTCGACGACGAGATGGTAGTATTGCTGCGCCGCCCTGCGCTTCCCGTTGTTTGCCGTGGCCTGTTTGAACTGGATCCTTTCGAAGGTGTGCTCTGTGGGAAGCGAGGCGTGAAGGGAGGCGTGCGGGAGCGCCTGCGCGTACATGGACTGCTCGTAGGCCCTCGATGCTCCCCCGAGCCCCATATCCGCCTGTGCGTAGTGTCCCAGTGGGTGATGCGCCGCCTGGGGAGGCTTGGGATTCAGTCTGGTCTTCTCCGGGGGCGAGATCGGCCCTTTGTCCCGCTTCGGAGTGTGTTGCACCAACTCAATCGTGTGCGCGTCGTTCTCGGAGACGACTGCCGAGATGCACATGGCCCAGCCAGCAACCTGATACGCCTGAGTGGACCCGGAGGGCGTGAAGTGTAGGGTGGCCTGGGGGTGCGTGGGCTGCGGGAGGTTAAATGAGCAGACACACGAGAAGTAATTCCGCCGGTAACACGTCCACTCGTTTTCCGCCAGGAAGAAGCCCTTGTCGATCGTGCCAGTGATGTCAGGCTTGACTGGGGTGTTAGGGGCGTCAGAGTAATAGAGAGCACCGTGCATCGTCAACCCCATGAGGGGAGGCACGGTCTGCTGCTGCTTGGAATTGTACGGAGGATCCATCCCTCCTCTGTTGATAGTACCTGGGTGATTTGTGAGACCAAAGTTAGGGCTTAGGGCTGGTGACATAGGACGGCGTCGGTGCCCACCTGCGAAGGACGGAGATCTCGGTGTGTGTTCAGGTGCTCTCCTAAAAGAGGGCGTCGCTGGCGTATAGAGATCTCGTGTGGCTGGATGCGGCAATGTTGTGGATCGAAGGGCATGTGCCATGCCCGGGTTGGAGGTGCTACTCCCACACAGGCTGTAAGTGAGAACGTCCAATGCGGGCTGGCAGGAGGAGTGGACGGGAAGGTTAGGGCAGCCGGCTGGGGGGCTGTTTCCGTACCTGGAGCCAAGGCGAGACCTCGGGTCTATGTGCGGGAAGACGTGAGAGGTTTGGGCATAGAAAGGGCCCCCGCTGTCGGGTGGATAGGCTGGAGCCGAGTTGAAGAGGGACGTGTGGCCCGGAGGATAGAGGTTTATGACTGGTGACGGTTGAGCCGAGCTTTCCAGTGTCAAAGGGGAGGTACTGGAGTCGTGACTATAGCTACTGCCGCACACATATCAGCAAGGCTGCCCAACCGTCCAACGCCAAGTAATCGCTGTTAGCGTCTTCTGGAAACGCCTGCCACCGAGTAAGTTGTAACTCGTTGCCCATGCGTACGCAACACACAATGCTCCAGGTGGGACAGGTCGTCGTACTGCCAGCTAAGAATGTTGCACAGGTAACAGCGGACTACAGAATCGGGGTGCCTGCTGTGGACACCACATGCGGCATAAGGCGGAGGGGTCTAGACGACCTAAGTAGCATTTTTCCATGCTACGGAGGGCTGGAGACTATCCTTGCCTTGTGCGCGCGAGAGGTCGTGAGTACTGCCCACAGGGGGACGGGGGGAAGAGGGGGGGGGTCGGGGCCCGGGAGGATTGGCTGCCTGCACCTCCTGGCCATGGGCCATCTGCGTCTGCGGGCTGCTTTGTGCGTTTTGAGGAATCGACAGGGGCGCCAATGGCACTTCTCAACACACCGAGAATTCTCGATCCTCCCCCCTGCCATTTGACATATGCTCAATGATGACAGGGGGGGTGTGTGGGAAAGGGACTTTGGTGGCGGCAGATACTGACCAATGCAGGAAGACCAAGGGGCAATGCGCGGGCAGCTTGATCGCCATTTCCGTGCTTCACAGGCACAGAAGACTTTGGATAAATGTACTCACCGCATATCAGATTGATTGGATAGACCGTCGAGGTACTCCAGCCCGGGACAGGAGGGCGACGTGAAATCCTGCTGAATTCAGAGAAAAAAGTGTTAGGTTCGGCGGCAAAGCGGCTGATCGAGGAGGCGCATGAGTGGAGCACGGCAGAGCAAGCAGCCCATCGGCGGCTCTACATCTTTGTTGACATCATGGCCGAGTCGTCATCAGCAGGTCTGGGTGTACAGTGGCGAGGGGGCAAGCTGCCGAGCAGTTGATGCGTGTGTCTATGGGGTGTCACGGCTCTGGTCAGTTGTCAAGTGGCTACCAAAGGAAGCTCGTGAAATCGGTTGGCCAAGCCGGCAGAGCATTCCTGGATGGTGAAAAGAATGAGAGCGGGAAGACGGGGTAACAAAACCACTTCTGCAGTGTAAGAATGCGAGGCTTTGGCTTATGAGGATCAAGGCAGGTCAAGCCCGACGCCCGGATTCGAGGTTAGGCTGTGGTGTGCGTGAGAGAGAGGGAGAGAGAGGGAGAGGGTGTGTGTGTGTGTGTGTGTGCACTTGCTGCACCCTGCAGTACAGTTACCGCAGGGTACATTGAACGACATCTGGGGCCCGGTGGCGCAGACGAGGATCGGGTACATGATCTGACAGCGCGTCCAGGCCTACGCTGAAGTACACAAGACTCCCCTGCCTCAAGGTGCATGCAACGTATAGCTGCACGCCCACCGATTCCGCTAGCCATTTTTTGATTGGAAAGAAGAAGGAAAAAAAAGTCCATGGCCAAGACTCCAGGTCGGGTGCAGATGTCATTTTGCACAAGAAAAGTAGTGTGCCAGCGATCTCTGCCGTGATGACCTCGAAATTGCGAGCCAGACGACATCCGATTCGCACATTATAATTCAAGGAACAGCGCGGGTGGCAAGTTTGCCGGATTCTGTGTGTGCGAGAAGAGAATGGAAGTGAAAGCCGAGTTTTGAGACAGGCAAAAGAGACATGAGCCTGTATTAGGGGTTGACGTGCTTCGAGGGGGACTGTACTCACTTTCTGAAACTCTCTGAGCGCGTCTCAGTCCGTTTGTTCTTCAACACACGCAACAGCGCCCCAAAGCTTCTCCCCAGGACTATACCGCCATGCCTGCGGATGACGAAACGGGCTCTGCTGTGCATTTGGGGAGCCGGTGCCGTAGACACATGTTGTAGGTCCTGCCGGGCGGATGATCTCGCACAAGAAAGCTCGCCTGGGAGAGGGAAGGGGAGGGGGGCGGCGCAGATAAATTGACCATGCAGAGTTTTGGTGTATTGCATTGGGATCGGGGGGTAGGAAATGAGGCGAGATGTAGGCTCGGTATCAGTGGGGGGGGGGTAACGTCGAGTAAATACCTTGGGAATTTGTGAAGTCATGCGAGGTGCCTCTCCGCGATCCGGAGAGGAATCGTTGCGCAGGAGGCAGTCGGTGGAGTCAAGCTGGTAGGGTGCCTATCTTGCCCACATCCGTTGGGCTCATCGTTAGCTAACATTGCCCGCTGGGAACTGCTGCAGCAAAGTGGGAATGTTAGTGCCGTCAGGGGTGGCTTGACGTGGGTCGGGAGAGACAGAGCCTCCATAATTTGGAAGCCTGGCTCCCCTTCCTTCGCCAACCAGGGGCTAGCTGTACGGCGGGAAGTCTCCTTGTCCTGTCAGATGATATCTGGGCCGCATGAGCCCAATGCACAAGAGCGGCACGGCAACGCAGGCGAAGTCTTGGGCAATGCGCTCGTCTGCTAAGCAAAGTGCTGACCGACCTTAAGAGGTATTTCTGCCCTTGTCATGCCTAAGGGCCGATTGGCACTCGCACTCAATTCTGTCGGAAACCTCAGCTATTCTGATTGAATGCAGCGCGTCAGCATCTCCTCCATTATACCCTCTCAAAGACGTTCCCAAATTCCAAAAGGTAACAATGCCACGTTCTCCCACCTGGTCTGGCAACGCAGGGCAATTGTGGGATCGAGACGAGGCAGGAGGCAGCGGGCGAGGCTTGAGCAAGGACGTGTGCGTGCAGGCTCAGAGCAGCACGGAACTCGCTGGAGTACAGCACGGATTGATCGAGGAGGCGTCAGGAGGTGACGGTGCTCGTGGGTCAGAAGGGTGTCGACGAGGAGCGCGTTCAGCATGGACAACTGCTGCCAGATTAAATACGGTCATTTTTAAGATGATGCCGCACTCTGTCCGGCCCTCCGCAGAGGACGAGCTGAGTCTTCTTCGTATCGCTCCGCGTTTCCTCATCTCAAAGTTCCGTACGGGGGGGTCTAGCCGCGCTGGACTCACCCGCTATTCGGGGTCTACCCTCGACGAGGTTCGAATCCGAGACATATGAAAAAGAAACGATGGGCAGTATGCACGTCGATGGAAACGGTGAAGAAACAGCACTAACATGTACTTCGGTTTGCTGTGGGTCCTAAACCAGCGTTAGCTTCCCATTCCGTGGTTGCTTCAAAAAATCGCTGCAACTGAGTGTGGTAGTGTCTTCAGCAGGTCCGTTCCCAGTCCGGATGGAGCCCTGCACATGCCCAGCTACGGGATGCCATGCCTTCCCCACCGTTGAATCGCACGCCGAGAGATCTGGGCGGGAAGATGGGGGGGGGGGGGCGGGGGATAGTCAACAGGCATTGAGCGCTCAAGCATGAATGACTGGCGCCCTGACCTGTCACCTATTTCAACCTCGACCGTCCATCCGAGTAGCATGGGAAGCAGCGAGGACCACCTCCCCCCCCCAAAGCCCCACCAGCGGCCCCAGTCGACTACAAGGACCGCCAGAGGTGCGGCCGTTCTCAACAGTGCATTATACAGCAAAAGATAGGTAGGGGGCAGTCTTACTTGTTCTGACACAGGTGCTCTCGCCAAATTGCTCGAAGCTGATCCTCAGCAGCAGGAATTGCCGTTCAGAGGCGATGGACTGCCTGCAGCAGAGCCCTGTGGGTTATAGATAGCCGATGCGATCGCACGGGTAGGAGCTCGGCTGGGGATGAGACAGAAGCGTGGAGGGGACGCTTGACCTCGTGTGCAGTGTGATTCTGGGTCTGCTCACTTCGGCCTGGCTCTTTCGTCTCTGCCGGTGTGCCTGGGGTTGGGTGGCCACGAAGTTTGGTTGGAAGCTTCCTACCCTGGTCTTGGAGATGCTCCAACAGGAAGCCTCGAATGTGCCGTTCCGGCCAGCCTGAGTGGGCAAGCTGAAGAGCTGCAACGTCCAGGTTCTTCACCTGCTTGGGGGCGAGCCCTGGTTGTGACCGTCGTTGCCTCCTGATCGACACCTTGAGACCCAAGGCTGACAGGTATGTATGTGTTGCTGAGCTGACTGCCTACCTGCTCAGAAATAAGTCACGAAGCTTGCCGCAAAGCTTTGTGTCCTATCAGGGGAGAAATCCGTAATCAATATCAGTCTCGACGTGTACAAGATCTGATGTAGCGGGCCTGGGTCGGTATTAGGGCGTTCCAATGTGTTGGGTATGTCTGGTTAGCTTGCAAAGATGATGGATGGTGGATGGACGGTCGGGCAGCCTGGGTGGACCGATAAGTCAAGACGTTAAGACGGGATACGGCCAGTGGTTGGTGAGGTGCGATGTGAGGCAACGCAAGGTGAGGCACCTATCTCAGTTGGCTTCCTGTTACCCTGGCACAGTGGCTTGACAGGCTCGTACAGGCCCCGGAGGCTGGTGGTGGGAGGCTCAATGGAAGGAGTACAAGTGATACAGGATCAGATGGGAGGGTGCCCACGGGACTACACACGCAGGTGATCGAGGACGTGTTCCGGATGGGAAAGTGGCTCGGAGTCTGAGAGGCCTGGGAGGACTCGAGATGTTTGGTGCCTGCTTGCGACGAGGGGGGCGAGAACCGCGTGCCTTCTTAAACTCGAGGCAGACCGGTTGCGCAGACTTCAAGACAACGCCAGCAGCGCACGAGGGGACAATTTGTGGAGATGGGTGAGCTCGAGCCTCGCTGAGGTCGATTCTTATTTCTCTGCGAGTCCGAGTTTGGCAAGGTGAATTTGGGCGGCGAAGGATGAAGGACCGACCATGGACCCTGTGGTTGTACCATCCCCAGCCCGGCCAGGCGGCCAGAGTGAGAGGCAGGTAGACAGACGGATGGGCAGACAGTCAGAAAGAGGGAGAGGGAGGGTACTGCCGGTCCACATCGCGCGCGTTGACCCTGATGTGTCGCCGTCAGTGAGGTTGGTACTGGGAAGCCAGTGCCTACCTGATGGTCAGCCAATGTATTTTTGCCCATGGCCAGGTAGCAGGGCCAGAGCCTCTTCCCAACGGACGATTCCCAAGCCTCAACTCGTACCAAGTCCCGTACTTGACAATCAAGCAGGGAGCCGCCGGCCCACTTCCCCCCAAAGGAGGCTTCGTCTCTGGAGCCAACTCTGCGATCAAACCGCTTGCTCGCCCCTTTGTTTTGCCCCAACAGGCATCTCATGACCGTCTTGTCACCACGAGGCCTGTCATGCTCGCGACTGTGCTGCCAGAACATAGCCATATGCCCCAAGAGAGCCCGCTCCCACCAGGCTGAGTCGCGCGAGCCATCCTGCCCCCCCTCCCGGGGGGGGGGTTGGGGGAAGCTACCCATGTGGCAAGTACAGCGAGCGAGAGTTTGGTGTGGGCAGTGGGCAGTGGGAGCCGGGAAGCACCTAATATCGACCACCCTCCCTGTGCTCATAGAGCATAATGGGACTGTACCTGAAGCGCCCCGAGCTGCGGGCTGGCCGCCGAGTAACGACGGGTAGCGATGGCACAGCACAAGCACAATCGCCAGTCGCACCCCTGCTGGGACTGAGACGGTGTTTTCGAAACATTCTGCTTCCATGCATCAGAGATGCATCTACCCTACCGTTGAGACATGCCCTCTACCACACGCCACGGGCTCCCAATCTGATAGGGTAAGGATCTGCCCGGCCAGAGGTTGGTCTAGCGACGGGTAGCTGCAGCGACACTGGCAGTCTTTGCACGAGCCCAGGTTGGTCTCCGCGAGTTAGATTGACCGTGCCTGGCCATGCGAGGGTCCATTGTCGTAACGGTCTGCTGTTTGTGGTCTGGCCTGCTCCCCGTTACTAGTCCGTCTCTGAGCATGATTGCACTTACCGACCGATCGACCCTCGGACGAGACCAGTGACGCCTGACGGAGAACGAGTGGGTTGCAGCGAGGATAGGATGCGAGGCCGGGACTGGCTGCCCGCTGATGCCGTCTCTCGCTTGCGCCATGCGATGAGTAGCCAGCTAGCCACTCTCCAACGATGCGAGCGAGCGAGGCTCCTGAGGCTAGATGGGGGCAGCGCGGGGCCTTGCGCCATGAGAATCTCTGGCTTTCGGCGCCGAGGTCATCGCATGTCCCGGCTCGGTGCTTTTTCCTGGCTTGACAGGTTCGGCAACGGCCGATCATGAAACTGGATGCTGTCAATGTACTCCACGCCAGCGAGATCAGTGTCTCTGCGTAACCAACCGGGCACTTCTTCGGCTTGCACGTGAGCGGCTTGCCTTAGAGCACACCCTAAAATTGGGGCCCCGCTAGGATGATAAAAGTCTAGCATGTCCCAGTCAATGGAATGTGATGTTTCCCGAGCGAGGATGCGTCGCCTATGCCTAGCGCACCGTTTGCTCACGCCAGTCGCTTACTGCCCTTCCTAACATTGGCGCCAGCACTGCCGATGAAACGGACCTCGGGAACCTTCCCACCCCAGCGCGTTAGACGCTGGGCCCTCTGGATGACAGCTCCCTAGACCCCATCAGGCAAGCGACGAAAGGAAGAGCCCGAACCAGTGCGGGTGTTAGAGGGATTGAAGCAACGAGAGGGGTTCTGCACGGGGGTCGTCCAGAGAGAACGAGCTACCTCAAGGGATGGCCCATGTTGCCTGCTCGATGACCTGCATGAGGGTGCTCCGCGGACCAATCACACCAGCCATTACCCGAGGCGTCTGAATTCCACCTCACTTGTTGGGGGAGGGGGGGTACACCGGAACATGCTGGCCATGTCTGCCTTGGTGCAAACCACCTGGTTGTCCCTTATAAGCGCGAGGCTCTCTGGTGGACTGGCAAGGTCCAAGGGTGTACGTCATGTGCTTGCCGGGCTTCATCGCCGGTATCAGCGGTGCAACTGAAAGAAAAAGAGAGGGCGGCCTGGGCAAACGTGTGCTGCTGTAGGGCGTAGTGCTGACCGTGGTTCGCCCAGGAGACTACCCCAAGTGACCTTGATGGCGGGCGCTGGAGACGATCTCGTATTTCCTAGCCACGCGCAATCCTTAATATAAAAGCGATGCTGTTGGATCTGCGGTCTAGTTGGAGGAAGTGATCGAATCATAGAACGGATCGCCTGTGCAGCTGTCCGTTTGGTTTTGATTTGGCCTGCATTTGTCCAGCCACCCAATCTGACGCAGTTCAACCCCCAAAGGCCCCGTCGTCATCACGCTCACGGGGACTTGGCAGTTGTGTCTCGCTCGCCCGGTCTCAATTCAGCCCGCTCTCGACCGTGTCTGCTCTATCAGTCGCGGACCCGAACTCAGCAAACGTGCGTGGCTCCTTCACCAGCCGCGCCGTCCTGCGCATGTTCCCACTGGTGTAGTGGGCGAGATATGTCCTCCATGTTGCCGACGAGAAGCTTGTTATGTGTGTTCTGGTTGGAATAGGAGTTGGACGTTTGTAGACCGCTTGGTGGTAGGGAATGAAGAACGCTCTCAGAAACCCGCGTGACTGTTCGAAGTGCGGGCGGGCGAAGAGAGAACCGCACCACAGCTTACCGTATATAATAGTCACGATGCCTCAGCATCGCCATCCATATCGGGGACAGGCACAATTGACAAGAACTTGAACAAGTCCGGATCGGGCCGTGACTTGAGATGCCAGCGGGACATAGCGACCATGGCCTGCCAGACCTGGCGGAAGAGACCAACGGACTGGGCGGACGTTGACAGGCTCATGGCTCGAATGAGTTGATGTATATCTCTGATCCACTTCCTCGCGGCGGTATCACTCGTAGCCACGCTGACAAGCTGCAAGCCCTGGCGCCAAGGGGGAGCCCCAGGTCCGCAACGAGCAGGGCTCCGTGTGGCATGGGCGCCTTGGGCCCCGAGGTGTCTCGAGCCTGCATGAATTCCCACGCCTTGCCCCGTGAGACTCTAGATCTTTGTGCGATGTGACAGCTCAACAGCGCCTTGCTACTTCAGGGCCGTCTGCCGTGTTGATGGCGGCTGCTGGAGATTTCACCGACAGATGAGGCTACTGCTGTCCACGGCTGTTATTGTTGTCCTGCAGAAAGCAAATCAAAGGTGCATGAACGCATCCAACAGGTCAAAGCTTGGTGGCAGCCGGATCCTCGAGTTGTCGCAATGGGTGTCATCCAAACAAGTTTTGCGCGCCGGCCACGACAAGGTGGCTGGCATGGCAAAGAGACGACGAGATTTGACTCCCGATCATCATGGTCTCCCAAGGCAACCCAAGAGCGCGCATGGGGGTGGCGGATGGAGTCGGGCTGGGATGCAACAATCGGTCCACATCGGGAGGCTGGCAGCCAGGACGACGAGGATGATTCGAGCGGACAGGGTCAAGGCACATTGCCCATCCTGAAGGACAACCCGGCTGCCAGGATGCTGCTGGCGATAGAATGCAGGATCCTTACCGAGTTCAGCGTCGCGTGCTTTAGAGCATCTCCCAAGGCTGGCAGCAAAAGCGCACGCCCAGATATTGTCCATTTGCACGAGTTTGTGGGTGTGTTGAGTGCCAAGCCAAGTTGAGATACACGAGGCGAGGCCCTGGGCGGCACAGGCGATCAAGTACAGGTACAGCAGGATACTCGAGCACCACCAGGTGCCTGGATGCGCGGGCCCCCCTGCGGCTCCATCAATCATACCCAGGATGCCCTTAGCGCGGCCACGATGCTACCCAAGAAGGCTAGCCTTACGCTAAAAAGGGTACTGTAGCCGTCTCGATTCCAATTGGGCTGACTTGACTGCTCCTCTCTCGCCCAAGGAAAACAACGCTCCTGAATTCTAGTCCGCGTGTGCCAGGAAGTGCTTGGCAGATAGCAGCAGAATCACTTTCAAACCGGTCAGCACGAGGGCCTTTCCCTTGGCCAGCCTCCATGGCAGCACACACCGATTGGCGTCCTTCGACTCCAGACAATCGGGTGCATGTACCAGGCGAACCGGCGTCGGGCAGCATCAGTCAGTCTGACAGCGCGGTAGGCCCGGTCTGGGGCCTGGGTGCGTGGACCTACATCTGCTCGTCGACTCGCCTCTTGCTCGCCAAGTATCAAGCTCGAGTCGAGTCCCCCGTACCGAGGAGCAGGACACAGATCCACTGAAGCTCCTCATATCTCACAATCGAGCCACGAGGTTACCATCGCGGGTCCAAAGGCTGCCAAAACGAGCTCAGAGTACCTACTCGTCCGTATCGCCAATGAAAGAAGAGGGCAAGCCAGCAGAGGAGGCAACTCAACCTTCAGCATTGCGTGTTCAATCACCGGTGACCAGCTAGCACCGCGCATGTCTGCCTGTACGGCAGCCATGCGTGCTGCCCAGCAAGACCTTGGAAGCGGATGTGGGTTGTCGGCCGTCCCATCTACTCACGCAAAGAGGCATCTTGATTCCAACGAGTCGTCATTGCGCAGTGTCCGGTGTGTCGTACAAAGCAGTACCCGGACAAAGCTATTGTACTAATCTAGGACTTTGGCAAGCATATATGGGAACACAGAGCCAGGCCGGCGCCAGGTACCGGCGATCTATCATCAAGCCACTGTCGACTCAGGCCCCGACCCCTCAGTCACAGCAGGGCCCGGTACCCTAGCGACAAAGCTGATTGATTGCACAGGATGGATTGACGTACTTTGACAGCGCGGCTGGTTTCAGGTTTTGCAGCGTCGACGCCGCCAGCGGCCCTGCCAGTCCAATTGCCTGACGACGCTTCCCCCCGGAGTCGCGAGGGCAATGGCTGGAAGATGCTCGCTTGCAATTCCAGAAGGTGAACTATGTGCAAAGACGCCTCTCACTTCCCAGCGCCAACAGTGCTGTTCGATACCACACTGGTTGACCGACCTCATCAGCAGCAGGTTTTAGACTTTGCCCCATCCTATGCTACATGGACACAGCGCAGTCAGTGTGGAATCTCGGGAACGACCCCGGCCCCTCATTCTCTGGCTGTTTGTTTTACCATGATGCTTTCCCATCCAGCCATAGATGGACTGTTCACTATCCCGGGCGAACGTTGGACGTTCAGGCGTGACTTCATGGCACGGTTTTCGCATTTCCCACTGCTAATTCAACAGTGTTCAAGCGTGCAGTCGGTTCCTCCAATTCACTTACCACGCATGGAACATTACAAGAGGCAGCTGTCCCAAGTGGGTATCGCACAAACCGCTACAATCGCGTGGCTGGTCTCGCTGGCGTCCGAAGCATCTGCGTTGAGTGTCTGGCGGTGACTCTGCACCTGCCGCGGCGATATTCGCTTGACAATATCCAGGCCCTGTTATGCCAGAGCCTTCGTGGAGGGTCAGCAGTTGCACATCGCCATGGCCGATGCTCTGCGGTCGTTCCAACGGCCTATGGGCACTAGAAAGACTCTAGAACACTGGTAGGTATATTACCATGGGAGTTTTGGAATGCCGAGACTGCGAGAGGGTCACGATTGCGTGATGATACTGGCAGCTCAGTCAGAATTCTCGTTTGCGACGATCCATCGGCTAAGAACCAGGTCCTACTCCCCCGCCAGCCGAGCAAGCAATCACGAGCCTTTTTTATTTTATTGTCTCTGCGTACCCGAAGAGTGCACATACCATTCTTGACAGCCAGACAGAATTGCTTGCGCATATCAGAACCTAAGCACGATATACTTGGCTGGAGAGTTTCAAGCTCATATCGAGCGCGACAAATCTAAGGAGAGAGACTTTCAGGCACTTTTCCCCCTCTTGTGATACAGTAACTCAGGATTCATACTCGATATACTCCTGACTGACCGTCGAGCCTTGGAAGGGAGTCGGGTACTTGCGCAATAGCTTCGCATACGAGCACCACCTTAGCCAAGGCCAGTGCTATCGATGATATTATTCGGTACAGTGAGTATCCTTCACCCAACAGCGACTTACTTGAGATAACCTCATAGATACACAGACTTCCAAACCGGGCAGGGCAAAATCAGGGAGCATACGTACCCTGCTGCAACGTCCGGCGATGACGGTTGGGCGCACTGGGCCACCAAAACCGGAAGAGCAAAGATGCATGAGGGTCGATCCATCGGGGCTGTTCTTGCTTAGGGCAATCTGGTCACAGCAGTTGGCTCTCCACATCTGCCGAACAGGCCTTCGTTCAAATCCGGAACATGATGTGGGATCTCTTCGGGCCTACATCGCCCAAGCTCCTGGCCTCGCCTAGATCGGGTCCATTGTTTCCGCACTAGCTCGCTAACCATTTCCAAATCGGGTCGCGACATTCTACTTTGCTATCATGATGCGCCGACCTACCTTTGCCACGATGGGATCCGCCAGTCGGATTCTCGGACTTCTGTAGGCTTTACCCACGCCATGGTCAAGCACGAACCACGGGATGAGCCGCCTCCCTGTTCGATTAGGCCACTCTGTGAGCCTGCGGATCAGGACTCACGGGTCCTTTGGAATAGCGAAAACAAGGCGCACGGGGCCATCATGATTGGCGTCTTGTATGCCGAGATTGGCGATGGGTGTTCGCTCACTTGTTCTGCAGGGGCAGGCAGCCACGAATTGTTTCAGATGGGTGACGCCGGGAAGTAGCATGGTAATTTGGGGCTCGATCCCGCGAGCCCGCCAAACAACGCGGCGGCAGCTGATGCGGGCCGCCGTTAAAGACTTCACTTCTCCACTCGTTCGTTGTAACGTATTACGGGCCCTAAAGCTTGGGGTCAGCGCCTTGTTATCGCTCATACGACTAAGACCGTTCAGTGTGTAGGTGCAGACGGGGCAGTCTCAGTGCTGGTCACACTGGGTGGCCCATGAAGCTATACTGCCGGTCCGGCATGGGATGAGCCAGGAAATCTAGACACCCAGCAATCAGTACGCAGCTCGGGCCATGGTACCCTCGCCTTGCGAGACATTGTCTCAGGGGGGCCGACCAGAACGGGAGTGTGCGTTGTTGAAGCAGCACTCCTTGTGCGAAGACGCGTGATCCGCAATGTTATTTGCGTCCTCGCAGGTGCCGAAAAGGTTTGCTACGGGCCATCCGGGACCCCCGCAAGCCCCTTCCAATCCGCCTGCTCACAATGGCTGTGTCTGCGGCCGGCAGATGGACGACGGGCAAGGCTCCAACAGCCATGGGAGGCCGATATCGAGGGTCGCAGGACCAGGGCCAGGTCAGGAATATCCCGACCAACATGACGAACACAGCTGGAGCCCGTGCTACGAGCGGATCGCCATCCACCAACCAAGTCCGCCCAGAACGGATCGATGGTGCACAGCAGGCCTCCCCCGACCGTGCCACCGAAGCAACGGATGAGTACATGAGAGGAGGCGGCGTGCTGGCAAGCACTTGATCGTCAACGTGACTAGAAACGTGACCCGGTCAAGCATCGAGTCATAGGCCCCATCTACCTCCAAGAGCCAAACACGGTACGGAAGGTCAAATCTCCCCCTGGTGTGCCATTGCAGCCGCAGGAGGTCGAACCACTCTCAAACTCTGCATATGGGGGCGAGGCGGAGAAGGCAAACAGACGATGGCAGGCAGGACCCAAGGCAGCGCTCACGGGGTGACTCTGGAGTGACTTCGTTGCATGGGAACAGTACCGGTACTAGGGGTGGCAGCTGAGTGACGGTGGTTCTGCCTTTGTGCGCCCGGAACGCTCGCCCGGAGTTGGACGAACAGACTCTGCCACTCAACTTCTGACCCTCACACTCCTCTTCCGCCTACGACCTGGGCACCCTTCCCCTAGGTCAAGGCCAGAGGCTGTCAGGGGCCCTAGCTCATGCACCACACCAGGAGATGTCGTCGAAACGGCCCGTCAGGAGCTCATGGACACTGTTGGCAGGGCCACTCCGGAAGGGCCCAGAGCAAGCTGCCTGAGAGATGCACAAAGGCAGTGGAAATGGCCGTTGTGTCGCGGGAACCGCCGACGAATAGTCCTACTCGCCCTCACCTATCATTCACAAGAGGATCTTGACGTCCTGAGCACAGACGGCAGATCTCACGAACTTGGCTCGGCCTCTGTGGAAGTCCTCGGCGTCGAAATGCCTCGCCGTCAAAGGTCATGTCACTTATTGGCCAGGGCTAGAATGGCTGTGATGTGATGAGCAAGCATGAGCCACCACCCTCCTCCTCTCGCCCACCACCACAACTCTCCCCCCCCCCTTCTCTTCCCACACTACTACCCAAGGCCTAAGTTGTGTTTGGTAACGCGAGGTCAAGGCTATGGCGGTCTCCTCAGAGATTTGTAAGACCCCTGGAGTCTGCAACGTCTGCGCATATTTCATGGTCAGAGCCAGGGGGCTATTCTCATCAATCTCTGATCTTGTTTGGTTTGGGGCTGGTGGTTTTGGGGGGGGGGTGTTGGTTGGATGGTGGAGGGTGGAGGGTGGATATTACCCATGCACAAGGATGTTATGTTAGGTTAACTCACTTACAGCAGCAGAGGTAGGCTGGCTGGCTGGCTGGCTGGCTGCAAAGCACCGGGGGATGCGAGCGCATGGGCCAAGCATCCCTAGGATGCTGCTGCAGCCTCTGCTGCAGCCTGGACAATTGACCACTCGCTTGGCTTGGCCGAATCAAACTACAGTACATAGTAAACCAGTCACCGTCATCAGTCATTAGTCCTCTCTCCTCATCCGTCCACTGTCCACCCACACATCCAATCCTTGCAACCGTCACGATCCCTCGCAAGCGTGATTGCATCTCGGCTTGAGGCTTGACATCTTGACGACAGCAGCCCTCGGTCCCATCCTCAGGGCGGTTTCCATTTCACGCCGTTCCGTTGAATCCGAAGGCACACCATCCACACCCCCCGTGCATTGCATCCGGTGTCCCATCTACGGCACCCTGGTGGTGGGGCAAACTCGACGACGTGACTGAACCCGGCCACATCTCACTACTGCCTGGGTACTTGCGCAGTCAGTACGTATCACGCCTGAATTTGACTCAGACCTGCTCTGCCAGTACCCGTCTGGGATCTTGTGGTCCGGTCCATCTACTTCCTCGTCTCGTCTGCTGCTCTCGCAGCACCGGCCTAGGACAGACCTGGTTTCTCTCCCTACTCTCCCTAATCTCCCTACTCCGCATTCGCTGCGTTCCCCGAGCCTGCTCTCGGCCTTATCCCTCACCTGACTTGTCACGGGAAGCGGCAAGTGATCAGGACCACGCCTGCTCCTCGGTATCCCAACTGTCGTGTTTGGGTAGCACAACGAGGCCAGGCGCCCGGCCGCTTGCGGTTATGCCCAAGAAACGACATACCAACAGGTTCTCCAAACCCCAGTCCACAACTCCGGCCTCTCTAGCGAGCAGTTCCACGCCTCAGCAAAACGAAGGTGAGTGACAAATGCCCTCTGATTCTAGACCGTCTCTGCCTCGTTCCCCTCCCGACTATCGGCCGAGCATGCCCAGGACTCATGCCTTGACACAATGCTCACAGTGCGCCGCATCGATGCGTTTGCCCACTGTTCGATCTGATATGTGTCCCTTTCATGGGCATGGCTGTTCTCCCCCCTCTCACTGCCTACTGTATCTCAATGCACGCTGACTTTGTGTGGCGCTCGTGGCTTGTAGATCACCATCGACCGAGTGTGAATCAGCTCCTAGCGTCACTTAGACGCACGAGGCTGAACAGCAGTGACCAGCAGACCTCAGCCAGTATTGCAGGCATCGCAGCCCCAAGTGTGCCGCCACAGATTCGCCAGATCCTATTGCCTGGCGTCCCGGAAGCACCGGCACCACCTCCAAGGAGGCGGTCTCGCCTTGCTCCTCGCTTCGATGCTCAGGGCCGAAGGCTGCCAGCTGGTCCAGCACCGCCGCGCAGCTGGTTATCGTCGTCGCGGCATGCTCCGGGGCCCGGTTCCAACGTTGATGACGCTGAGCTGTACCAACCGCGACTGCTCCCTGGTCTCTACCGCCCATGGGAGCGAAGTCTGATGGATATTGCGCTCCGGACCATGGCTCTCGACTGGGAGTACCAACGGTCCTACAATCTCTATTATATTTTCAACCTGCCTGACCGGGTTCGGATGGCTCTTATTAGCTATCTCAACACACTTTTTGAGCCCGGCCTGTCCTTGATGGACTTAAAGGTTTTGCTTTTACCTCAAGCCCCTGAAGACGGCTCAGGCAACGAAGTCACGGAAGAACCCCCACTGAGCCCCAGTTCTTTGAATGAGGGTATCACTCATCTGGACCTGTCAATATCGGTCGAAAGGTCCATCAAGCTTCGCGAGCTCTCGGCCTTCCTCTTTCCCACACATCCTGACGGCGACGGTCCACTGCTGGACTCATGGGACGCCCCGGAGCCAACGGCTATTCCCCGACCGCTTCTAGTAAACCTGACACATCTCTCGCTGGCTGCGAGCCCAGAGACTAGCTCTCTCTGCTCCTGGAGACACCTTCTTTCCTTCTCCTCGCACCTACCGACCCTGACCCATCTCAGCCTTGCCCACTGGCCGGTCCCTTCCCTGACTCCGAAAGCTACATTCGCCAAGGTGGTTGGTGCACAGGGCCAGACGTTCCAATACGGAGGTCGGAACCCTTATAGTCACACGCTGGACGACGACTGGTCTGAGGCAATCCTGGTCTTGCGGAAGCTCAGCAAAAATCTGTACGGGCTGGAATATTTGGACCTGACGGGTTGCGGGTCGTGGGCCAGGGCGCTCATTTGCCATTCTCATGGGCCCGGTGACGAGACTGACATGATCGACTGGGTTGGCGATTGGGGGAAGATCGAGACTGTCGTTCTGACTACTGGCTATGCTCCACCAACGGTGGATGAGTCTGAAAAGGCCGACAAGTACAGGAAATTGATTGACTTTGCGGGGATAACGGAAAGGATAATCAGGGGCAGAAGGGCTGGCAGAGGCCACCCTATCGCCGTCGAGGCAGACCCAGAGCTGGATTTCCGTTAGATATACAAAATCAACAGGCCTTCCGATGACCAATCTCCATAGAAAAGAATTCCTCATCACCCCTATTTGCCATTTGACCTTGCAAGAAAAGCAATTCTCTTCCCAGTACTCCGCTTTCATTTTTGCTAAGGATTTACATACAGCCAGCCATACCACTTGTCGACGCCCTATGCCTAAGCAGCCCTCGTTTGATGTTGACCACACCCTTCGTCCCAGAAAGAACCCCTCAGCTCGTCTCCTCGTGATCTCTCCGCGGTTTCATCCCTCCCCGGAACCATATAGCACGGCTATGGGTGGTACCCTCTGCATTGCATAACAAGCGAGGCCAGCGCATCAATGCCTCGCTGGATGCTTGCCCGTATCGATCATCTGGGTGCGGGCATGGGCATCGTCCTCTGCCCGACCCGGCGTATTTTTCCCGGGAAACGAACGCACGGGAGTGCAGGATGGACCCATGTGAATCGTCTCAACATTCCCCCTGGGGACGGCGCCAGCAGTGTACGTGTCGATACTTCCCCCCTCTTCTGCAGGCCGGGTGGGGAGGGAGAGAGAAGGATCGGCTTCACCGGCTGCGGGCATGACTCCCACGCCCGTCCCGCGACAGACGGAGGGATACAGGGCGGCTTGCCCTTTTCGGCATCGGACGCATCTTGCAGATTAATTTGTCTTTGGCGATTTTATCACCCGTCCCCAGAAGATGCATGTGGGCAGCGGGCGGAGCATTGCTGTCGCGGCGAGCACATGATGATGTTGGAGAGGGAGTGCAAGGGGGGTCTGGGGGGTCGGGACGGACGAAGACCAGACCAGATCACGATGTATTCTGGTTCTTGACTTGATTGCGAAAAGCGAGGCCGTCAATGACGGCTCTGTCGAATGGGATCCCGCATTCCAATCATTTCTCACGCGACACCAGGGCCAAGAAAGCAGCAAGCACATGCTCGGCTCGTCCCAGGGCAACACTTCGCGTGCCCAGCCTCAATATTGACGATGATAAGGTTCCATTGTCGGGCTTCCCGCGTTGAGACAGGCGGCAACGGCGGCACACATGTCTCCGCCGCGCACACACGGGTCTACGATCAAGGAGGGTGGATGAGTGGTAGGAGTGGGCGTGGCCTTGTCCCACGCGGCCGCCCGGTGGCATCTGGGGGAGGGGGGAAAGGCGGATCTGCACCTTGGTGGGCGATGCGAGGGCGGCAGCGAAGGGGCTGTGATTAGCCGTTCACACGTCGGGACCGCAGTCTCTTGCCCGTATGCAGCAGGGCGGGCTGCTTGAATCTCTTCCGTTGTCGACGTAACCCGCCGAGTTCATTTGTGCGGAAATGAGGAGCGACGATGCATCCGATCGAAAGCCACAATGCAATGCGGGAATCATGATTTTTTTTTTCGTTGGACCTGGTTCTTTCCCCGTTCCCCGTTGAACAGATTGCACCATTCGCCTCAAAATCTGGCGCGCTCACCCATTAAGCGGCTTGCTATGGGTGTGAGATCTCAAGCCACATGCGCCGTTGGGGGAGGGGAAGGGGAGGCCACCAAGGGCGACCCGACCTCCCTTGACGCACTCACACACCCACCCACCACCCAAACTCCGATCCGTCCCCTGGGCCCCCCAATTCAGCAGTGCTCAGTACCGCCAGATGGCATCGGACATCCTCACGACCTGGCCCATCTCCTTGACGTCGTGCACCCTCACGATGTCGGCGCCGCCCTCGACCGCGGCGGCGACGGTCGCCGCAGTGCCCCAAACGCGGTCGGCGGGCCGGGAGACGCCCGTGAACTTGCCCACGAAGCTCTTCCTGCTCGGGCCCACCAGCCAGGGGAGGCCCCTCAGCCCGGGCCACTCCCGCAGCTCGTGCAGGTGCCGCAGGACGCACAGGTTCTGCTCGCCCAGCTTGGCGAAGCCCAGCCCCGGGTCCAGCACGATGCGCCACCTGCGCACGCCCGCAGCCTCGGCGGCCACCACGCGCTCCAGGAGCTCCCGCGCGATGGCGGGGATGAGCCCGTCGCCCGTGAGCCCTCCTCCTCCTCCTCCCCCTCCTCCTCCCCCTCCCGCGGCCGCGCCGTCGGGCCCGTCGCCCCCGCCGCCGTAGTCGTTGAGCCTGCTCATCGTGGCAGGCGTGCCGCGCATGTGCATCAGGCAGACCGTCTTGCCCAGCCTCGCCACGGTCGGCAGCATGTCCGGGTCCATGGCGCCGGCCGACACGTCGTTGATGATGTCGGCGCCGGCGGCGCCGGCCGCCTCGGCCACGGAGGCGCGGTACGTGTCCACGCTGATGACGACGCCGGCCGCCTCGGGGGTGGAGCGGATGAGCTCGATGGCGGGCAGGACGCGGGCGAGCTCCTCCTCGGCGGTGACCTCGGGGCGGTTCGGCGCGGTGGACTGCCCGCCGACGTCGATCATGGTTGCCCCCGAGGCGACGAAGGAGCGGATGGTGTCTGCGAGGTTTGGCTGTGTTGAGGCCGGGTGCAGACCGCCGTCGGAGAAGGAGTCCGGGGTCATGTTGAGGATGGCCATGACGTGGGTCCTGCGGGAGGGCTTGAAGGCCTGCAGAGGTGGCTGGGAGGCCGACAAGGGCGTGAGGGTGGTCAGGGGCGACGATGAGGGCGGGAGCTCATTGAGGTAGTCTTGGGTGAATTTCCAGGGGTTTTGTGGGTATATGGCCTTGGTAGGGATGAGCCTGCGCGTTGTAAGCCTTGCGAGCGAAACCAGAAAGTCAGAATGCCAAAGCGATGGCTGCACTCACTCTGTCAGAGGACGGAGCACGAACTCCCTTTCTGGGATCCCAATGTGTGGGATTTTGAGTCTCTCGTGATCAACAACCTGGTTCTCGTAGAGGAGGATGTCGAGGTCGATATTCCTCGGGCCCTTGTCAATGACCTTCTTGCGGCCCATGAAGTTCTCTATATCCTGCAGCTGGTCCAGAAGGTCAAGTGGCTCCAATGTGGTCTCGACCTATTCCGTGTAAGTCCATTGGCCATCTGATCAAGGAGGCAGGCTAGGACGGGGTTGACCAACCTCGCAGACCCCATTGACGAAGCGATCTTGGTCGGTGACATACATGGGCTCCGTCTCCCACAGGCTGCTCGTCCTTGTGACGGTGATGCCCCTGGCATCCATCTCACGGCAGGCCCTCTCGATCTCAGCGATGCGGTCGCCAAGATTGCTGCCCAGGGCCACGTAGGCCTTGCGCGGCCTCTTGTCGACGGTCATGTCGCTAGCACGGTCTATGCGGATCTGCGCAGGCAACGTGTAACGGGTGAACGACCTTGGCCCCTGGGGCTGGTGGGAGGTCGGTCTGGGCCTTGGTGTTGAGGACGAAAAGGATTTTCCTCTGGCGCTGACTACGACGGAGGAGGGAGGGCGGGCGTGGACTGTTGCAAACCTCGAGGGCGGCGCTCTAAAGACATGACTACATGTTCTGGAGGACAAGGAGCGGGCTGGAAAGGCAGATGAGAATGCCTTCATATTCATCAAGCCAGACGAAGTCGATGAGAATTACTTCTGGAGGCGCCTCTCAAAGGGCCCGTTTCTCGACAGGACCGAGTCATGATTGGGCGAGGGCAAGTTGACTGCAAGGCCTGGGCTACAAGCAGCCCATCCCAGGTCGAGTCAAGCGGGCGGTACACACATATAATATGGGGGCACTGGGTGGGCACAAGCCGCTGGCATCGGGTATTAGCGGGGCCCAACCGCCCGGCACTCCTGCTGGGGCATCGCGGGAACATCTCGCAAGTGTTTTGATCATACACTATTATTTATCAAGACGCAAAGTGAGCGAGGCGAAGCGGATCGGATCAACCATAATAGAGCCAAGCCAATTGAGCAAGGAAGTAAACTATAGGATAAATAGGAGCATGGAACAAGAATGCCTCGGCCCACACCAGCACGGCGATGATGCTGCAAACCTGGCGTGCTGGGCCTGCACCGACTGCACCGACTTGCCGGGTGCAAATCGTCAGACGACCGAGGCCTGTGCCTCGGCTCAAGGACCCCGGATCGCTTCCCCACACCCAATCGCCAAACATGTGTGTTCACACGATGCGCCCTCGCGGCTTGCCCTCTCCTTGTAGTCGTCTCTCCTCCTTCTTAAATACCACCTGGGCAGTCAGTGCTGTCAGTCTGTGTGTCTGCGTGTCTGTCTGTATATACCACGAGAGCAAATACCACCAAGATGGCCTCACCACGTACGTATACCCATCCAACACAACATTCATCACCCCCCCATCATCCCCCATCATCCCCCATCTGGCCACCTCGCCACCAGACCGTGAGTCGCTCGATGTACTGACAAGAATCCTCCAAAAACCAGAGAAAATCCGCACTCCGATCACCGATCTGTTCAAGATCAACCATCCCGTGCTGCTCGCCGGCATGAACGTCGCCGCGGGGCCCAAGCTGGCCGCAGCGGTCACCAACGCCGGCGGCCTGGGCGTCATCGGCGGCGTCAACTACACCCCCGACATGCTGCGCGACCAGATCGATGAGCTCAAGTCCTACCTCACGGACAAGTCCGGGCCCTTCGGCGTCGACCTGCTGCTACCCCAGGTCGGCGGCAGCGCGCGCAAGACCAACTACGACTACACAAAGGGCAAGCTGGACGCGCTCATCGACATCGTCATCGAGAGCGGCGCCAAGCTCTTCGTCTCCGCCGTCGGCGTCCCGCCCAGGCACGTCGTCGAGCGCCTGCACAAGAACGGCATCCTGTACATGAACATGATCGGCCACCCCAAGCACGTCAAGAAGTGCCTCGACCTCGGCGTCGACATCATCTGCGCCCAGGGCGGCGAGGGCGGCGGCCACACCGGCGACGTCCCCACCACCATCCTGATCCCCGCCGTCGTCGACGCCGTCAAGGGCCACAAGAGCCCCCTGACCGGCCAGCCCGTCCAGGTCATCGCCGCCGGCGGCATCCACAACGGCAACCTGCTGGCCGCCTCGCTCATGATGGGCGCCAGCGCCGTCTGGGTCGGCACGCGCTTCGTCCTGTCCGAGGAGGCCGGCGCCCCGGAGGCCCACAAGGAGGCCGTGCGCACCGCCGGCTTCGACGACACCATCCGCACCCTCATATTCACCGGCCGGCCCCTGCGCGTCCGCAAGAACCCCTACATCGTCAACTGGGAGACCCAGCGCCAGGACGAGATCAGGGAGCTGACCGCCAAGGGCGTCCTTCCCTACGAGAAGGACCTCGACAGCGTCATGAACGGCGACATGAAGGAGCCCCCCAAGGGCCTCGACGTCGGCGGCGCCACCGTCGAGGACGTCGACGTCGACGAGCTTATGGATCAGTTCCGCCCCTTCCTCATGGGCCAGTGCGCTGCCGTCTGCAACGAGAAGAAGAACGCAAAGGAGATCGTCGACGAGTTCGTCAACGATGCTGCGGCGTCGCTGCAGAGGGGGAGCCAGCTGGTCAAGGTTTCGTCGAAGCTGTAAATGAAATTTTTTTCTTATGTCACTTGCTCCGAGTACTGCATCGCATTTTCCTTTGGATGGGAGATGCGTGGCCATTCGGTGGTTGGGGGGGGGGAGCGGGGGTGGCGCTTTAAGAGTCACATTGAGAGATGTCTTTGTTGTCGTATTAGACGATACAGGGCGTTCAGAGTATGAGGAAATGTTCATGACTGTTTTTGAATGCACAACCAACGGGCACATATGGCTTATGGAGAGCGTATGAGTGAGTATGTATGCGGTATAACAAACAACAGCGTATGTAGCCGGCAACTGAACAGACCTCTTGATTCGTCCACTATTCCTAGTATTGTACACGGATAATTCTCGCGTAAACATCATGGATGACCGCTGGCAATGCTGACACTTGTGGTCGCGTTGTCATACGGATCCGCGCCGCCCCCAGTGCCCCCTCAACTCCATTTAATGCCAAAGAGCTTCGTCCCTTTGCCGCCTCCGTCCTCGTGCCACTTGGTGTCGGCATTCTCGAGGTAGATCCTCTGCTGCCCTTTAACATCGACGTAGAAATACTTGTACACGTGCTCACTCTGCCCGGCATACCTGATGAGATGTATATGCGCCGAGCCTCTGTTAAGCGGGCCCTCCAGCTTTGTGGTTATCAGTTCCAAGTCTAGGCATTAGGATGGACTAGATACAACAGCGCTTACATAAAAGTGCATCAAGAGATGGTGGTTCCCCTGGGGGTCCGTCCTCTCGGTCGAGGCGATCGGCCGGGACCTCGCCCACCTGTTATGCGTCTCCTCACCATGGGCCCTGATCTTCTTGCCCTCCCCGAGGAGCTCGAGGCACCGGTGGTCCTTTCGTATCCTGTCGACGGCGCGGTTGAAGTAGGTTGTCTTGCTCTCCGTGGAGAAGACGTCTGTGAAGAGGAAGTAGCCGACGACACCAGTCAGGCCGACTCCGACCAGGATGAAGCCGAAGTTGAAGGACTGCTGCGCTGCCCTGGCCGTCTTCTCAGCCCCGGAGAGCTGTGTCCAGGGAACGTGCCCGTCATCGTTGAATGGCGTCACGGCGCGCCGTTTCGACGTGGACGAGGAAGACCCCGGCGTGGCGTAGTTCCTCCGGGCTGAGAGGGGAAGTAGCACAGGGTGAAGGCTGCTGATGACGGTGGCCGGTCGCAAGATTGACGCGGTTGCGATTGTCTTCATCCTGGCTGCTGGAACGCTTCCATTGCTCAGTGGGCAATGAAAGGGGGGTCCTTTGTGGGCGTGGGTGAAAATGCGTGAAAGGCGTGGTGAGGTTGAAGCTTTCACCTTGTGAGGGCGAGAGTGGGTTCATCAGATGTCCACTAGAGGCTACTCCTCTGGTAAAAGCCCAGCCCAGCCCAGTACCTGGAGCTTGAATGGCAAGGTTATCGGGCCCGGGGCGCTAGGCCTGAGAAGGCTAGATCACACCCAAATGCCACCACAGCCCAAAGAGTTGGCCGCTGCCGCAACTGCGGGACCCGACCTCTGTGCCTAGTCGCTGGTATTGGGCTTCACACTGCAATTAATCCGTCGCGCTGTCCCTTTCAACCCCTTAATCCATCTCGCAGCATCCCCTCGCCCACCCACTTGCCTGCTCGAACCACTACCTTGTTGCCCCGGGAAGCACAGAACCCATCCCTTCATTCTCTACCCGGATCTCAAAAAAAAAAAAAACCGCAAATATCGTGTCCTCCGGCGCCGACAGTCATCCGTCGCCAACATGAGCGGGCTCGCGTCCAAGCAGCAGTCGCTGAAGATCTTCGAGAAATTGAAGACAAAGCCAGCAAACAAGGTTCGCGGTGCTATATACCATACGCCCTGGCGCATTCTACGAAGCTCAAGCTCATGGCCATCCGGCCTGTACGGAGCTTCCAGACTCTCCCGACGCCAATGCTGACTTGGCCTACCCCACAGATCTGTTTCGATTGCGGGCAGAAGAACCCAACATGGACATCCGTACCGCTGGGCATCTACCTGTGCCTTGACTGCTCGTCGAACCATCGAAACCTCGGTGTCCACATCTCCTTTGTCCGATCAACCAATCTCGACCGTAAGTCTCCACTGCGAACCGCACACGTCACGCGCCGCTGATGACCGGTTAGAATGGCAATGGGACCAGCTCCGCGTCATGAAGGTTGGCGGGAACGAGTCTGCCACCAAGTTCTTTCAGCAGAACGGCGGGACTGCCGCCCTGAACAGCAAGGACCCCAAGACCAAGTACCAGTCCAACGCTGCAACCAAGTACAAGGAAGAGCTTAAGAAGCGCGCCGCCCGGGACGCCCAAGAGTATGTTGAGAGAGCGCCGCCCGTCTCTGCCCTGCCAGTCCACTGACCGCCACTAGGTATCCTGGCGAGGTTGTTATTACCGACGGCGACACTGCTGACGGCACCTCCACCCCGGCTGGCGAGCCCGATGACGACTTCTTCTCCTCCTGGGACAAGCCGGCCATCAAGAAGCCCACCCCGCCCGTCTCCCGAACTGGCACGCCTTCTGTCATTGGCCGCACTCCGTCTCCCTTCCTCAAGGCTGGTGACTCGAACGGTGCCGGCAAAGATATTGCTCGCACCGCCTCTCCGCTTTCTCGAACCGAATCCTCCGATGCCAAGCCTGCCGCTAGCCGTATAACACACTCCGCAGCACTGAAGAAGGGCGCAACCGGTGCTCGGAAGACGAACGTCCTGGGCGCGAAGAAGGCGGGCTCCAAGCTTGGCGCGAAGAAGGTCACGACTGCCGATATCGACTTTGACGAGGCGGAGAAGAAGGCCAGGGAGGAAGCAGAGCGCATCGAGAAGCTGGGCTACAACCCTGATGAGGAGGAGGCCGAGAACAAGAAGACTTCTGCGGCCAAGAACGACTCCAGCAGCATCGTCGCGCCCACCCCTGTCAGCCCGGCACACGGAGGTTACGGTTCGGCGTCCCATACGCGCGAGAAGTCCGCCTCGGAGATGGAACGACTGGGAATGGGCATGGGACGTCTTGGTTTCGGTCAAATCGGGGGCAACAAGCCCGCGGCGCAAAAGAAGGCAGTAGGTGGCTTTGGATCTGTTGGCCCTATCAAGGCTTCCTCTAATGGTAAGCTCTCCGTTCGCCCACTGCTGCCGTGCAGCTCACTGACGCTACTATAGACGAGGGGGAGACCTACGCAAGGAGCAAATTCGGCAACCAAAAGGGTATCTCATCTGATGAGTTCTTCGGCAAGGGTCAATTCGACCCCAACGCCCAAGCGGAAGCAAAGACCCGCCTGCAAGGCTTTGAGGGCGCTACCGCCATCTCCTCCAACGCCTACTTTGGCCGCCCTGAGGATGAGGACAACGGCGAAGACTACGGCGACCTGGAGAGTGCTGCCAAGGACTTTGTCCGCAAATTCGGTATTACTGCAGGCGACGACCTGGAGAACCTGACCCAGGTCCTGGGAGAGGGCGCGACCAAGCTCCAGGGCGCTATTCGGAGCTACTTGGGCAACTGAGGAACACAATTGAAAATATTGTGTTTTGGGGGCGGGACTGCGTGAGCTGGGCGAGGCAGTCCGGGGGACGACATACTATAAGGGACGACACGACATGTGGATCGGGCGATGATCTCGTCCGTTGGGTGGATGACCGGCGTTTGGAGGGCACATACGAAGCGGACTCGGACCCGCACGACAAGCAATTGCGAGGCAACGGGGAATAGATTGGTTATTAATAGAAGGGTCGCATTGATCAAAAGCCACCACTGTTAATCTTCAATCGTGGAAACGGGAAATTGTATGTGGTATCTAAATACACCCCCATGCAAAGATTCGACTGGACAAGTTCCTTATTTTACCAGCTACTGCTCTATGGATCGAGGGTCCCCGCTCGAACGGCCAGAGGGCAATTGAAGTACTGAGATCAATATTTGGCTCGAGGCTGCTTCCTCAGCATCACATGGGCTACCCACACGTTCCTTTGGCAGGATGGGGCCTTGATCCACAAGCACGAGACTATATGAGCACAGACGCTCACTTGGGAAGGGGCTGCGACCACAGCACAGATGGGGAACTACACGCAGAAGAATGGGAATGCCGAACGCTGACAAGTGATTGTGGGGACAATGGGGTCCTGTGAGGAGCCATAACGGTGCCTGATACGCCCGGCCCATACGCAACGGGATATCTAGTGTATAACAAACCGCCGTCGAGCGATCCCCATCCGCAACACAGGCGCGGCCCAGCACACCACACGGCCTGGACTATATGCCATCGCCCGAGGAGTGGCCCCGGTGGAAACTCACTGGCCCGAGGATGGCTGCCCGTCTCCGCGGCGCGTAAACCTTCTCCCGCGCAATGAGGGCAACAGCCTCTCTCGCCCAGCGACAGCCGGCAGTCCCGAGTCTGAAGAGCAGCATCTCATCCTCCGCCCGCCCCTGCTTCCTCCTCGCCCTCCAAGGAATGGACTGCCTCCGTCTAGCCCCCGTCACGACCGGAAATTGGAAGTTCACAACTGATGAGATTCCCAGATGGCGGCGAGGCTTGCTCTCTCGTACCGGGGGAGACTTGAGTAGGAAGATGGGACCCGGATCTCATCAGCCCGCCCAAATATGCCGACAGGATCGCCAATACCATCACATTTGTTCCAAGGGAAGGAGAGAGAAAGAAAAGAAAAAAGAGAGACATTCCACCTCACCTACCCATGACCTGCGAGCCATCGTCTGAGATAGACCACAAACCTCGGCGAGGAGCCAGCCCAGCCAGCCGCCCTTGCCACAAGCCCCCCGGGTCGTCACAAGCTGAGCCACGGGATCCTAGGAGACTTGGCTCAGCAAATTCACACATGACGAAAGAAGGCGTGGGAGAAGCAGGAAAAGGGAGAGAGAGAGAATAAACTTCCACGGTTCCCAAGCCCGGCTGCTGGCCGGCCGGTGCGAGCCCGAGTTTCCCGCCCGCCGCATCCGCCCAGGCCGGTCCTTCGAAGCTTGACAGGGACGCAGAGGCATATGTGTCTGTTGTTGGGGTNGGGGGGGGGGGGGCAATGGCGGTGCATTTCATGTGAATGTATTTCTCATGTACCGCGAGGTGCACGGGTTGTACTTGACTCTTCCTCTCGTAAACTTCGAGTCCCATGGAGAGTCTATAGGATATGAACTTTTCCTCTTCAGGGCCCGAGGGAAGGGTGCGAACCTAGATTTGTCTCCATGCCACCTCGTGTGACGTGAAAGCTCACGCATGGCCTCTCAACCTCACATGTGTAATACTGCTTGTTCACCCCTGCCCAGACCAGTTCATTGACTAGCATGGATCCACGCCAGGGACCAATCTTCGGTACCAAACCACATGTTCTGGCAGTGAGTCTGGACCAGTCTCTATGCAGTGGGACATTACACAATGCGAGACCGCAGGTCGTGAAAACGCCTGATAATCGATGTCGGCAAGTATGAACAACAGGCAATATCTCGCCTGATGTTCAACTCAGCCTCGTTTTCAGGTTTCGTAAGCTCTCCCGTCATACCGCCGTGCTCCCCACGTCAGAGTGCACATCCTTATCACGCAAGACCACTCACGCCTACCGCCAATCGTCCCGAGTGAAGGTTTAAGTTTCCATCCAAGCCGAGCCCCCATGGTCCCCCTCATTGCAAAGCCTCAATGTGAAATCTTACCCCCAAATCACCCAAGGACCATCGACAGGAATGCCCATGTTCATTGACATCATCGCACCAGTAACCCATGTACTGACCTGTGAGCCAAAGTCTAGCTTTCGCCATGGCTATTAAGGGAGGCAGTGAGGTCAAAGACAGGCAAACCGTGACCAATAGACGGCCGAGGAAAGACTCCGGAGTTTTTCCTCGCCCCTTCGGAGCCTGGAGCAGGGTTTCACACCGAGCGAGCCCTTCACTGCTCACGACGGCGGAGGACAGGAGGATCAGAAAGTTCCAGACCTGCCTCCACGGCCCCCCCCCCCGCGTCAGCATTGACAACCAGACTTCGCAGATCTCCCACTTGTAGCTCCGGCGGTACGTAGCAGATTTGGCATTGGCTTCGTTGACGTGATGTCCCGGATACTTGGAGCCCAACGTCCCTCGCACAGTGTTGTCGGTGATCAGGGAGGCGTGGAACAGCAGAATCTGGGGACCATCTCCGGTGTAGGTACTGACCCCGCCAATGCGGGGATGTCAGACCATTTGACCATTTCCAGTCCCGAGATCACCCCAGAGGCTACCACATGCCGTCGAAGGACGAGGCTCTGCAGCATGGACGCCCCACAGGTTTGCGGTGCCGACCGATATTGCGTGAGAGATATATATTGCAGTTCACACACCGCAGGAGGAGTATATGAGCCAGAGAAGCAATCGGGGACACCTTTCTTTGTGCCTCATCACAAAGCTGTCGCCGTGTGGGTGCTCATACGCATGCAGCGAAACAATCACATGCTTGTGACTCGGATGGATATCATCCTAGGCCTTCGACGAACCCCATATCTAAGTTTGGAGACTGGAAGCAGGGACAGGGGCGGCCCTCCACGAGCTGGTACTATGTAGCATTCGATGCGGCCGATCGTGGGGTAGGGACTGCTTGGGCGGAAGAGCGGGAAAGCTTGCTTGCATTCCGATGCGAGCTATCGCGATCGATGTGTTACTGCTGGTGACGCGGAGGCCGTCAATCGCCGTGCAGTGAAGCGAGCTTGACGAAAGGAAATATGTGTGGTGCTGATCATTGCCACAGTCGGGCCCTTGGTCGAGGCCGGGTAGATCCGTCGCTCTAACATGCCACTAGGAGGGGAAAGTGGTGCCAGACTTCTCAGATATCAGATGCTCCTGATAGCTGACGGCTCCCACATCGTGGGACAAAACGCAACCCATGAGATCCGGCTTTTTTGGTGCTGTACCCTTTCCAGCCTCCTGCATCTGCAGCAGTGAGTCAAGCCGCACGTTGTACACCATAGCGTCAACGTATCAATCCTTTTGCACACCCTGCTCAGGTGAGCCTCGGCCTGTGGCCGAACATAGAGTAGACCGTGACCCACGCACCACGACAATTGCAATTTCGATTTTAATGCACCACGGCGACAGGCGCGTATGGGGAATGTGGATCGATCGTACAAGCTTATCCGAGACGTGGCGGGCTTGACCTCATGGTTGACTTGAACTTTGGTTGTCTGCGACGTCTGGGGATTGGGAGTCCGCAGAGGAAATCCTTGCTTCGCCAAGCAGGAAATATCGCTAATGTGCAGCTATTGTCGAGCACGGTCGTGGCAGCGCAGGCAGGTAATATTGAACATCGTGATGGGACCAGAACTGAGTCGCGATGCTTTTTGCAGGCCTCACTGGAGGCTCTTCAACCTGGCTGATATGCAGCAAGTGCAAATCACCTTCGCTAAATGCCTCGCGCAACTATAAGCCGTGCACACACATGCAGGTCCCGTTTCCAGAAGGGCAGGGAGGCAGTTGCTTCGACCAACAGTCACACTATGTCGCAGAAATGTTGTGCGTCGTCGGCAGTCAGCTTGCACGGTTCATGGGAGCACTTAGTCGGGGTGGCCAAGGACGTCGCACTGTCAATGACCTCAACCGTGGAAAGCGCTCTTCGGGCTGACTGCCCTGCACAAGCGCCGAATATTTGTGCGGCAGGGCGAGCGGAACTGACCGACGTCGAAATGCGGTACAACTGGATCCACAGAACGGCCTATCGCACCGATGTTTGGCCGACCCGCAACATTTTACCCCAGCATTTTAAGATTGTACCAGCGGGGCGGCCAAGTGACGACGACATGGCCACAGAGCGATGCTGGAAAATGTGTGGGTGCGTGCCATGCATGCGCTCGTGAAGGTGCCTCACAGATCCCCTGTAGCGGTCCTCGTGGTGCGACTGCCACGACCAACCGCAGGCCACTCATTCCTCCTCATCAGAGTGACTCTCGTCCTCCAGCCCAGAGTCTTCGACTTGGCTGTCGTCCACGGCCGCTCGGTCTCGTTGCCCAAGTATGAGATCCTCACTGCCCTGCCACTGTGGCGGCATGCCTGGCAAAAGGCTACTGTCCTTTTCTTGCCAACCGTAGTCCTCGTCTTCGCTGTCGGCGACTTCGAAGCCTGTCTCGCCTAATTTCCGTTTGGGACCCGGGGTTGTGGAAGACGGAGCATGACCATCGAATTGTGCTGGAGTCAAACCCGTCTGGGACCCTTAGCATACAAAGGACACCGGGCAGGGCAAGGAGCGGCGCGACCTACCGAGTCGATATTGAAGGCGAAGACCTTGTCCAGACCATCTGCGGCCGTCTTGCCATTTACCTTTTGCACCGCAGCAAGTCGGGCACCGTATGGATGGCCGTCATTCCACATCCAATCTCTGAACAGCGACACCCTCGTGGCGATGCCTTGTTCCCAGACGCTAGCGTTGATGGCAGGTATCAGGGTCGCACCGCTTTCCGCCTGCATCCTTGTTGCACACTGGGTGAGGACGAGCACTGCAACATCACGAGTTGCAGCTAGTTTCTGTAGGGCACTGACTACGTACTGGAGCACCTGCAGTCGCTTAGAGGACATGGATGGGCCTATGGAGGTTGTTAATATGGCTTAGCGTGGGGGACGGCGAGGATGGGGGCTGTCTCGCCTTTGACACCAGCCTTTGGGGCAGCTTTCTGAGACGGCAGCCTTGGGAAGGCATGGTTGAGCAGTGCAGACAGTGAATCAACAACAATCAGAGCGGTGTCTGGCGGGATAGAGGACCGCGTGGGCCGGCATAGCAGGGCGATGAAGTGCGCAAGACTGGGACATGAGTACTGAACAAATCTGTCGAGGTGGTCTGATGCGGCATCCTCACCGCCAGCACCTCCGGCTCGGCAGACCTCGGCCAAACGACCGCGGGAGACGGGATAGAAGCAATCTGCAGCCTCAGCATTAGCTGAGCATCATTGGTGAGGAGGCGGGGGCGGGCGCTTACTGACCTGCCCAGACGACGCGATTCCCACCCCGTAGCACATTTGCAGCGCCCTGGATCCCAAATGCAGTCTTGCCCACACCGGGAGGGCCCCAGATCTCGGTGAGCTGGCCCCTCTGTAGGCCACCGGCGCTGGCTTCTGCCTCCTTCAGGGGCCCGCCCGCAGCTCCGGCTGCTAAGGCACTGTCCAAGTCAGGAAGGTTGGTCGATATGGATGTCGAAACATTGGCATCCAGTTCCTCGAGAGCTTGTGCTGCGGAGACAGTCGGCAGGCGGTCTGAGCGTGGTGTCAGCGTTGGACCTGTCGCAAGTGGTCACAGACACGGGCGGATGGGAAAACAGCTAATAGGTGCTTCGATTTACGTACGCGTCGAGGGCAGGTCGAAGCTGCAGACATCATGCCCGTGTCGCTCGTGGTACTCCATGGGCACGCACCCCGGCCTCGACTCCGGGGAACGAACGAGCCGAGATGCGAAGGTTTGGCCCTCGAAATCTCTCTCTATTCAGCGGACGCGCGAAAAGAGACTCGTACAATCCGTGGTGAGCGCTGTCAATGCGAGCCGTTGAGCATGCCCTAAGTAGGTTTACAGGTTTATGAGTTTACTTGCTGGGAAGGCAAAGGCGCGTTGTTCCAGGGATGAACAGTTAGTTAGACGCGCCTCCCCACCTTATTCTCACCCTGCACATGCTTAAAGTAGGTACCTACTAAGTTAGGTACCAGGGTACCTACCTAGGTCGGTAGTGTGGGCAGGTACTCCGTCCACACAAAGAAAGGTACAGTACGTGAATATCTTCATTGATGCAGCACTCCATTTTTGCAGGTTTCCCCTCGGCCCAAAGAATTCACGGGGGTCATCTATGTATAATGCAAGCTTCAAGTCGGTGGAGATGATGCAGGCGGCAACCGTGGCCCACCGGAAAGGGATGCACGCGCTCGTTCGCCGTTGCATCTGAATTCCACAGCTCGAGTTCTCCAGCATCGTTCCAATGGTGCCCCCAGGGAAGACCTTTCCTTGCGCAAGTCTGGAGAAGGGAGGCAGGCACTTTGCCCACGCACTGTGTTACTTGCCGGCCTGCCTCTTCGTGGCATCCAAATTTCCCAACGATGGGTGTTTCTCGTGTCTCCGGGGCTTCCCCCACAGCCGCGTCGTTTGCCGAGGGAAGAGGGTACGGGGTTTCAGAGAGTACGGAGTAGTACGGAGTAGACGACGGGCTGACGGGCAGCTGCAGCGAGATTGCCTGGTCAAGGCGGTGCGTGGGGCATGGGGTGTCTCGAGGGCCCTTGCTCGGGGCAGATTCGCCATTGCTGCTGATGGTTTCTGTCCTCGCTGCTCAGGGACCTCGGATAGCGAGCCTTGAGGCGCTCGCAAAGTTTGTCCACCGCACTATTGTCTTGTCAGCTGACACCTGGTGTGCGATATTTGCGTGGCGATCCTGTAAGACACCATGATCTGGTGCCGCCTGGGAAGCCACTCAGCAGAGGCTTTAGCCCCTGGCAAGGCGACGTGCCCCTTTGATACGGCAGACAGGCGAAGAAGATATTCCGGTGGACCTGTAATTCCGCTATCAGCGACCCCGGCTTGGGGGTAACATTCCCACCCCGCAAGTTGGAGCCCCCTGATGATCGACCCCGGGCTGAATCTGGGGTCGCAAAGCCTCAATCAGGAGATTCGAGACTCGTGTGTGCTCCGTATGCAAGTACAGTAGTAAAGTCTGATCCCGGGCCTTTCCTAGAATAGTGTGCGCTTCCGCTCAGATAAGGGAGAGCCCCAGCCCAAGGAGGAAGGAAGGCGGAAAGGTCTAGTGGAGTCGCTGCCGACAGTAAGAGGCCACAACATGTTGTCATCCCAGGGATAGAGATCCCAATCGGAGTGACATGGGCCAAAAAAGACTTCGGGATACGGCCTCTGATTGCGCCCCGGCGCTTCCCTTTTGCTCTGCTGTTCTGCTGCGGTCGGTACCATGGGCGGCGCCATGGCGACTAACGGATATGCCGAGCAGAGTTCAATTTATGCGCTACCCTCACTGTCCTGCTCTCTGGATACCGAAGTGCGACTTGGCCCGAGGCTGAGTAGTGATAAGGATACACGGCCACTTGGCGTGTTGTTTTTGTCCGAGTTTTCGTTGTCGTCGCCGTCGCCGCCGCCGTCGTCGTCCTCAGGTCGGGTTTGGGAAGTATTTCCCGCCGAACACCTCATGGCCCGTCGGAAGGAATCCGAAGCCACAGTGTCAAGGAAGGGTGCGGGTTGCGGGTTGCGGGCGCTCACTGCTACTGTCCCTTGGGGCCTGCCCTGGGGCGCATGGGGCAGGGGCCGAAGGTGTTGTCCGTTGTTGAGAGGCGAGCAGCAAATCACGAACGGTTCCCTCGGCACGCTCCTGACGAAGCCGACAAGCCAGCCCGAGGAGCGCTCGAGGTTCTTGGGCATGGCAGCAGATATGCGACCTTGCTGCCCATGGCTGATTTGTGCGGCTGTTGGCTCCCCCCGGAACACGAAGAACAAGATCGGCCCTGAATGCTTCCCTGGAGGCACCGGGAGATCCGACCGAAACCCCTAGCCGGCAGGTCAAAACTTGCGGCTCGTTTCGCCCAAGTTCCGAATCAGTGAATTGGCGCGGGTGGAACCGGTTGTGCAATAGGCCATGGCCCCGAGATGCCATGCCAATTTTTCTTTTCAGACGCAGGCGACTCGATTTGGAAGTCGACATCGAGCAAACGTCCCCAGATCTGGATGGCTTGGCCAGGCCGGCCGGCCGCCCAGGCAGTTACCAGGGCCACGTTTGAGGACCTGCTGCAAGGGACAGCATCCGGGCGGGCTAGAGGGTGTGGTGTGTACGGAGATACCTGCGCCGAGATGACTGTTCATTCGCTGGGGCGCTGGGAGATAGATCCTGACGTTCCATTCTGGAATTCGGCCCATTCGGACCAATGGAAGACTGCAGCCGGCTGCGCTTCTGAAAGGGCCGGGGCTGTCCCGACTTGGTGAACTGCTTGGCCCAAGGGGTAAATCGTCGGTGCTGGCATGTGACTGAGATTTCCCCCCCAAGCCTGGAGCTCGTGCGAGTCTGGTATTGAAATGTTGTGCGTAGGCGAGATTGCAGAGAGGCAATCGTCCTGGGAAGGGCCGAGGAGGGGGCGCATCTTGCTGCGTACGCGAGCGTCGATTCGGCCCCCAATGGCCCTCGGGCAGACTCGCATCGCGAGCTCGGTGGGGCGGAAAACTGGGGAAAAGGAGCGACGACAAAGAGCCCCATGTTCTTTGATGCTATGCTCTAGTGTACATACATAGTGTAGCTACTTAGGAGTAGCTACACCAGACTGCACCACGGCATGTCAGTACTCCGTGCTGGGCCCCAGTCCGGAGGGCCCCAGGAAGGTGGAGCCCCGGTTTAACAAATCGCAGCTTGTTCGCAGCCGGGGAAATATACGGTCCTTCTCTGCCAGGCTCTGCCAGGCTGGCAAACCCAGCAGGGCCTCGGTCGAGACCTTGCGATTGACAGCGGCCCATCCTCTGCGCTGCGCAGCGGCCCACGGAGGATCACCACAGGGGATTCCATCGTCGGACGTCGCCCGTCTGCCCGGTCGACATGGAAGGCTGGTCGATGAGGCGGCTGCCAGATCACGGCTGCAGCAGGTGCAGCGTCTCTGCAGAAATTCCCCGAGAAATACGGAGTCGTCGAGCAGATTTTTGACGTCCCTGCCAAGCTGGGCAGGCCCGGGGCACACGATGGAGGCGGACGGTTGACGTAGCCTCGACCCCCTTTCGTCCTGCCCTGTGCCTGTGAGACTTGCGATAAAGAGACCCGCGCGGCCTGGAGGCACGCTGCCGCTGCAGGACTCTCACGACGCTCGGGTGCGGTCCAGAACAACCAGTTGTCGCGACTGACTCGTTTTTCCAAACGTGTCATCAAACAATGCAATCATCGCCCTGGTGGGATCATCATTACAATGCCAAGGCGGCACTTGGCGGGCAAGGCTGAGAGGCGTTTGGACTCTGGAGCATTGGTTGCTATATTTGTTCCTACCACAGAATCGACGAGCGTTGAGGTGCGCCTGGGTCGGCCTGCCTGTTCAGGCAGTCCGCCCCTCGCTGACTATCTACTAGACTGGCTGCGCTGGCTCGACCGAAGGGGTAACGGTTTCAAGGGCCAGCGTCTGCAGCTTGGCAGCCCTAGATCAGCTCCCCGCAGCCGAAAGGTGCAAGCTCGTGGGGAAGAGTTCAACGTGACAGCGTTCTTTTTTTCCCCTTCTTGTTCTTCCTTTTTTGTTGTTAAGCTTTCCGCGCCGTCGTCACATGTCAGCAGCAAGTGCTGAACCAACATTCCTCATACTCCATGCAGCTACATTGTGGCTGGCTTGAGCCTTGTCCGTGATACCAGTGCTCCGTACACACTACGCAGATGCCGGCCACTGGCGCGATCTCTGCCGACGTCATGCGCGCTGCGGAGAGGACTTGCGGACTTAAGATTAAGCTTTGGGGTTGCACTCCCTGCGTGTTCCATCGGCCAACGGCCAACGGCATGAGCAGACGCTGACATGTGCCAGCGCATGGTACGAGGTCGCTCTAAAAATGATTAGGTTCCCCCGGAGTCTGAATCTTGGCAGTGTGAACCTCGTGAGATTGATAAGACGAGCCGGTCGTCGTTCCAGTGATTGATATCAACAGGCCCCGATAACTTGCTCTTTGAGCGTGCAACTGAGGCAATTCAAATACTAATGATGATGATGATAATAATAATAATGAACCATCGGGGTTTCCACTGCGACAAACCCGACCGAGGCGTCAAGGAATTCCAAGGACGTGAGCAATCAGACTGGCGTCTTGCGTACGTTCTCACCGACCGGTTGGGGCGCTCAGCGGAGCTTATGTTCAAAACCCTCCTGGTAGCGCAGGCATGCCACACTTTCTAAGGAATGCCATCTTGACCGCTGTGTTCCGCAGGCATATGGCAAACACTAGGACAGTTGACACTGAATCTAGTCATGTTCTCGCACCTTACGGCTTACTGTGCCACGCAGTCGCGACTAAATTGCCAGTGTGTGGTCGGCAGGACTGTCCGCTAGATGTCGACAGGTCTGCCGCGAGTTTGCCTCGTTATGGCTGGCTGGCTGGCTGGCTGGCTGGCTGGCTGGCTAAGGCTCGTAGGCCGGTTGGGCTCTTCCCGGATGGGACGAGAAGTGTAGTCGAGCATGCCACCTTGAGACATGGCTGCAAGTGGGGCGGTGTGTCCTAGAAAATGCAGACACGCAAATTTTTTGCATTGGCCGATGTTGTCATCACTGGAATTTCAGCAGGCTTCAGGCCTTCAAGCCGGGTCCGAAATTTGAGCGAGGTTGGGCCTTAGCCTCTTCAGCTCCTCGGGCCATGGCTAACAACAAGCGCACTCGGGCAGATTCCTTATCTCTTCTAGGCGCACGCCCCCCACGAGGATTTCTCGGATCGCACAAGCTCTCCCCACGTTTCCCCAGGATGCCTTCCTATCGGGCGCAGCTAGGCTTTCGACGGCGGTTCCTGCGCAGCCCTGATAACACGGCTGGGGTAACTCGTCACCGAACGCCGAGGGCGAAGGGCGTTCCGACTTGGTCTCACCAATACGGACAGGAAATCCCTGGGCAGAGATGTTCAAGAGTCAGAGAAGCGTGAAGCACGCAATTGCGGCCAACAGCAGAGAGCCAAGAGGATGCGTCACCAGTCTGGGGAAATCGGTTGACACCCCCCCCCCCGCTGCTTACCCCATTCCCCGGTCTCTGGAGCCCCCACGGGCCACTCTCCGCAAACCCTTCAGCTACCCGAACTGTTTGATCTGATCATATGTGGTGCAAAATCCCGAGTACGCCCTATAGCAGCGGGCTGCAGGTCGAGCCCTGGCCTGTGTTGCTGCTGTGGCTGCGCCGAGCCGGCGGCAGATGGCCATCGTCAATCCTGCAACGAGGAACATTTCGTGTGCACACGGTGGACGGGGGGAAGGGGGACCGGGGGCTGGTTGGGCATTGCTTGTAGTGGTCCTTGGAATCTCCCAGGGTCTCGCAATTCCGGGGGCCTTTGTCGCGATGCGAAGCCTGGATGAAATGCGCCATACGTTGCCGTGCGAGATCCGCCGAGTCCCAGCAGCCAGTGAGAATAAACTTCAGTCTTGAGGCCGCCCTGGTGCCGATGCCATCACGAACGCGCCCGTGTCTAATGAAACAGCCATACCGTCTAACCGTCACACCGGCCCTTGAACAACGGCCGAAGAGGGAGCGGATGAGTGTGAGAGGGAGTGTTATCTGGTATCGTTGGCGTCGTTCGTCAAGCTCACGCCAATGGTGTTGTTGCTTCGGCCGTGTGGCTTGGGACTGTGCCATACCCATGGGAAGACAATCTCCCCCCACAGGAGACGCTTGTCCGGCATGAATAATAAGGCCTTGAGGTGAGGGAGAGTTGGGTCTAGCGGGCACTGTGGGTTTTGGGACTGGAGAATCCCGCGACGCCCCCGGTGATTACACTATCTATTGCCATGATGTACCTGAGGCGAGCGGAGCAGCCCCCATCATCCACAGGATGACCATAAGGCCGAACTGGTGAAGTCAGGAATCACCAAGCCCCGTGGCGCATTACGCCGAAGGGACTGGCAAGATAAGCGCCCCGCTAGCGGGAGAGGGCCATGACAGAGCTGTCTCCATGGGCGTGGGCATGGCGCTGGGCATGGAGCAGGCCCATTGGAGCCGGGCGGGGACCCCAGATTGCCAGTCTGTCACGACTCTGGGGAGGTTCTGAGCCGATGGCAGCAGCCGAGGGCCATGTGCACACATATGAACTTGAGCAGTGTCTCAGTACAAGATGACAGTATCGCATAGAGGGAATCAGTACTGTACGCTGAGAGAGCTATAGGAGGTGCTGCTTGGCTGCCCCATTGCTCCGGGTCCCGTTGCATGAAGGGTACCGTGCGTGCGGTTACAGCACTGCCAGGGTGAGGCAGAATGCGCCGAGGCGGAGTTTATTGTGTTATGATTATGTGAGAGAGGGATGGTTTCTCTTTCATGCTTTTCTTCTTCTTCTTCCGTCCTCTTCTACGGCTTTCTTAGGAGACCGTCTGGTAGGAAGTACTGGATGCAATGGCCTGTAGGCTTGGTAGACAGATAAATAATAAGTAATACTCCAGCCCTGGCAGTCTTGGGACAACCCACCCGCCTGATGAAGATGCGAGAGTAAGAAGATATGGTGGGGGGGGCAGAAAGCTACGGATCAAAGTGTGTGCATACATTCGTTCTGTCCACTCCCACCACTCGTGTGGGGGTGTGGTCGAGTGCCAAAGTACCCAAGTACTTTCCCAAGTATCCCCAGCATTGAGCAAACCGCGAGGGCTGGAACCCCCCCTGGGGCTGTCCTGTGTGTCTGGGCGATTGTTAGGTGTACCCCCGCGCGATGGCTTGCGGCGGGCGTAGTCACGGCCAGAAGGCCAGCTGCTGAGATGCCGCCCTGTCTCTCCACACATTGCGAAGCAAGTCCTCCCTGACCCTCCCAGGAGATGTGTCAGGGGTGCCCCCCAAAGACCGGGGTGTGGGCTGCCCACTGGGGGGGGGGCCCACTGGGGCCACCGGGCAGGGCAAGAAAGCTCGGCGGGAGAGGGTACATTGGGAGGTACTTTGGTACATCCGGGTCTTGCGGGCGCTGCTCTCTGGCCCTGCGCTGCTGCTGCTGCTGCTGCTGCTTGTTTGCTTGTGCACACACTGCACTGTACCCGTCCATTACGTGCTGTGACTTTTGGGCGACCCGCCAGCCCGCCCAGAGGCCTGACGGTGGAAAGAGAAAAAGGCGCCATCCATGGATCGTTTTTAAAAAGATCTCGGCTCCCCTCCTCCCACCCCCCAAGGCCTCCGCTGCCTCTTTTTCTCCCTAAAACCCCCTTTTCCCCAGAGAGCCAGAGGTCCGATCTTCCCCAACCCGTTCGAGTCCCCCAACTGCGCACCAAACCACCTTTAAGTATACCTGCCCCAACCAGGTCCAAAACTTTTCCAATATTCTCCCTTCTGCGACACCACTTGCCCACACCGGACTTCGCGCACGGCACACAAAGCAACGTCGTCCTCGTCGTCGTCACCACCACCACCACCACCATCACACCACACCAACCTCAACCGACTGCCGCCACAAGTGCAGAGCAGCGTCGACGAAGCGAGACGTCCAGTCACCCAGGGACTCTTATCTACTTAGGTTGGCGTGTTCGGCCTGGTTCATCCAGAGAAGGGCGATCACATGCAACGGTCACAGTCCGCAGTAGATTTCGCAAATCTGCTGAACCCAGATTCCTCGGCGCCCGCCGCTCCGGAACACCAAGAATCCAACAGCGGCACCAACAGCGGCAGCACCAGCCAGTCGCAGTCTCCCACCCAGCAGCACAACGAGCCCGCAGACATGGCCTCCGTCTCTGTCCTCCGTCCAAACGGGCCCCTGCCCACCGGCCAACCCGCCGAGGTGAGCAACGAGCTCCCGCGGCCCTACAAGTGCCCGCTCTGCGACAAGGCCTTCCACCGTCTGGAGCACCAGACAAGACACATCAGGACGCACACGGGCGAGAAGCCCCATGCTTGCAATTTCCCTGGCTGCAGCAAGAAGTTCTCCAGGTCCGACGAGTTGACTCGGCACTCGAGGATACACAGCAACCCGAACTCGAGGAGGGGAAACAAGGGCCAGCAGCCGCATCAGATGATGGGCGGCCTGCAGCCCGGCGACATGATGCCGCCCCCGGCTCCAAAGAACATCCGCTCGGCTCCTCCCTCGTCCCTGTCCTCGCCAAACGTGTCCCCGCCTCACTCGTACTCCCAGTTCGTCTTGCCTCACAACACCGTCACTCCCTTCGGAAGGGCGCCCGCTGGCAGCCCCCATGGAGGAGGCCCCATGGACATCACCATGCTCGCAAAAGCTGCCCACCAGGTCGAGCGTGACAACCTGATGGCTCCGTCAGCAAGCCACCACTCTTCGAGGTTCCACCCGTACTACTCCCACAGCTCTCACGGCTCCCGTGGCAACCTGCCCTCGCTCTCAGCATACCACATGTCAAGGTCGAACTCTCAGGAGGAGCACCACGACGACCACTACTCGCACGCCTACAGGCACGCCAAGAGGTCAAGGCCCAACTCCCCAAACTCTACCGCCCCCTCGTCACCAACCTTCTCGCATGACTCCTTGTCCCCAACGCCGGACCACACACCACTCGCCACACCAGCTCACTCTCCGCGTCTGCGTCCTTCGTACCAGGCAACCTACGAGCTACCGCCTTTCCGACAGCTATCATTAGGACACCACACGCCGGCACTTGCTCCCCTTGAGCCTCAGCCCGAGCAGCAGTTTCCCAACCCGCCAACCGCAAGCGGTCCAACCAGCGGCGTCAGGACTGGCATGTCTTTGTCTGACATCATGAGCAGACCTGACGGGAACCAACGGAAGCTGCCCGTCCCCCAGGTCCCCAAGGTGGCGGTGCACGACCTGTTGGCCCCTGAGGGTTTCAACACCAGTGGGCGGAGCTCCTCGTCCAACAGCATTGCTGGTGGGGATCTCATGGATCGCTCCTAGGTCGAGTGGAAGTGGATGAAAACCGGCCAAGGCAATGTACGAATGACGAACAGGACTACTATAGATGGATAAATTTGCGAGGCGTTTGGGACGACTATCCATTACATCATTGACCATAATCAACCGCATAGAGAAATCGTTTCCCCGGTGGATAGACAGCTTCGCTTCTCTTTGACTTTTTTGGTTGGGTCGAAGCACGCATGATGGGAGTCGGCCACTGCCTGTCAAACGGCCGATGCTACGTGCTTTGACTTAGTCCTCCTTCCGCTTTCTTTTTTAGATTATGCTTGCCGTTTCTTCACTCAGAGTCAGATAGACACATGATACAGGAAAGCCAGGGGGAGTTATGTGCGGGAACGGACGGGAAAATGCCCTGAGATCTTCGATCGGGTTTCCCTGGTTTAGGATGGCAAAAGAAAGCCGGGAACAATCTCAAATCTATTCAAACCAAGGCACTGCCTGACCCCACCAGCGTGAAAATCTCCCGCGACAGTGTTTTCCCGCGTGCCCACGATACTAGCTTTTGACTCCTTCGTGCGCCTGGGACCAGAGACAGGAAAGCTGTCGCGACATGACTCGGTCCAAGTCGCCTCGAAGGCTCCAAAGCACCCATTGTGACGTACAGGTGGCCACACCCTTCCCTCGCCAACCCAGACATGAGGGCCCACGTGCTCTACCAGGAGGGTGGGATGGGAAAGGACCCGGCATACATGGTAAGTCTGTTATCTTCTACCTCCCCGCTTTCTTTCCCACAGCAAAGCCTCATCCTCCGATTTCGCGTAAACACATCACGAGTAGGATGCGCGGATGGAGAATGGGGTGAGACACATTTCATGTAGCACACGAAAAGCACACGTAAGGGTGGTTGGGAAAGCAGCCTATCACGAGGGGCTAGTTGCGGCCTGCATTAAAACACCAAGAAGTGATTGGTAATAAATGACCACCACTCTGCTCCGGGTTGTTCACCTGGGAGAACTAGATACACGTATAACACTCCCAAGCCAAGGGAAAATGGTCCGGGCGCCTATCGACCTTCGTCAACAGTACCGCGGTCGGGGCCCGTGGAGAAAAAGTGTTCAAGGGGGTCAGGGTCACTAAAGAGGGCAACGAGAAGAAAAAAGCTGGGGCTCCGCAGCAAGGTCAAGAAATGGGTTGAGATGAGCTGATCAGGAACAGGAAAGTTGCACCGTGTCACTCTGTGGGGAAGGGGGCGCTGTCCCCTGTGTTGGGAATGCGAGATTGTACTGTCCCGAGCGATTCATCATCACGCCACGTACTTACGATTACTCCGGGGGGTGGCGGTCTTCAGCTTGACTCCCCACCGGGGCCGGGGCGAGGCTCTTGTCAGATTGTCGATCCCGAACGTCTTGCGCTGTTTAGAGTTTTCCTTCCCTGATCGCCGGTACCTATGCAGGGCGGCCAGGGGTTTCCCTTTTTTTTTTTTTGCGGGGAGGAAAAGCTACCGTACCGCATTTGCCGGGGGTGTGTGGAAGAGGGCGAGACCTGTGTTTGGCTGGCTTTGCTCTCCGATGTCACTTTCAGCTGCAACTTGCGGGAATCCGACGGACCAAGGCTTCTTCTGACCTAACCACTCAGGCCCCCCCCCCGGGCGGCCCTCCCACGAAGGGGATTCAAAAAGGAAAACGAAAACAAAACCTAAAGTGTGCCCTGCTAATGAGAAGAATGTTGACACCAGCCAATCTGACAAACGCAAACGAGACTCGCTGCGTGCGTGCCAAGCCGGCGGCTGTCCAAACAGGTCCAAGAGGCAGCCATTCATGCCCATTTCTGGGAACCCCTTTCGATGCCGCGCAATACCGCAACAGCCGTGGGAGGGGGTTGAAGGGTGATTGGGAGCTGTGAGAGGCCCAGCCTTGACACACCGTCACAGCTCTCTCGCTCGTTTGTGTTTGGGCAGCCATGGGCACCAAGCGGTTGTGTTGAGTCTGTAGACAGGACTAGCTGAAGGCCGGCGCCGTTGGGGACGACTCGCCGGTGTGCGGCCGGAGGGGCGTACTATGTACCTTACCGCACATCCCAAGGGAGATAGAGATTTTTCTCTTCGTCGTCGCATTCCCACACCGCAACTTGGGGCTGTCTGCTTGCCAGCTGTCACACGGCGCCCATCGCGTAGTCTCTGGCCCTACTGTAGCCCAACACTGGGCTGGTGTGGCACTGTCGGCAACGAGTGGCCGTGGACTGATGCGATACGCGACCCCGGTCGCTCGGCTGAGGGAGCACCGCCCATGCCGGGATCATCCAGGCCGCGGGAGGCCGGTTGTCGTGGGGTTGACAGCGCCCATGGCGTCGATGGCCCGAGAGCTCTGATCTGATTCACCGGCGCCGCGTTTCGACACATCTGAGAGGAAATTTTCCTATTTTCCTCACGTATGCTGCTGCTCCTCTGCCCGGCCGGGGCGTGCATGATCATAACAGTCATGATGTGACCAAACCCCCCCCTCCCCCATCCCTCGCTCGCCAATACGGTGTGACGCCTGATCATTACGTGGAAAAGCAGCCTTCTAGCCTTGGCGGGGTCGGCAGGTAGCAAGGCAGGCCGGGTCCATCGTAGGGCCATCGTGATCCGAGCCCACCCATCGAACGTTGCTGATATCAGTGCCGCATTGAGCACCTGGCCGTGACGTGACGACTCGAGAGCGTTGCTGTCGAGCATCCCGGTCGAGCCGAGGCGGCGAGCACCGGGCGCGCCCTCCGCACTTAAAACGCAGCCCTGGGGTGGATGAAACCGCGTAAAGGGCAGGGTCGCAGCAGGACCAGGTTGGCACTGACTCTCCGGGGCACTCGTCCCCCAGCTCCCCTTCTCTCCCACAACGCCGCGGGCCAGGTGTGGGACATGGTCCCGCGATGATGGGAGGGAGGGACGGAGGGACGGAGGGACGGAGGGTGTGGACGGATCTATACGTAGCTTCTGCTATGTTTGGAGAGCTTGGGTGCCTGCCAGGGCGGAGGCAGGGCATGCGAGAGCCATCCCTCGTAAGCCTAGGCGCACGCGCAAGCTTTCATGTTTCTGGTTGTCACACCTGCGTGGGGGTGGAGCTGAGCAGGCTGGACATCGTGACAACCCGGTCCCGACACAACCACATGCTACCAGCAACAGGTGACTCGTCAGCGATGGGCCATCGATCGATGGCGTGGAGGTCGATGAAGCCAGCGACGTCTCGACGTCTACTAGCACCGGACAGCGTGACAGCAGGCGACGGGGTACAAAGCCCCAGGCAGTACGAAACTTGGACGCGCGAAAGGTCACGGTTGAATCAAGGAATCTGGCATGATGTCAGGTTGCCAAGCATCAAGCGTCCAGCTCCCAGCTCCCAGCACCCGGCAGTGATAGGCATTGTTCCGGAAATCAAAGACCTACTTTGGGGGGGGCATATCATCGAGTGATCAGTATCACGCCCACCGCACCTTCTGGCCCTTCTACACGTCGGAGCCGGAGTGCCTTGGTTTCGAGCTGGTGGCGCCGGAGGAGAAGGTGAGAAGACGAAAAGATGGCTCTACACTGGGCGTCTTTTCCTCTAACCTACCCCCCATCGAGCAAGTTCCAAGGCGCTAACCCCCAGCCCCCAACCCCCAACCCCTCCATCTCCCCACGGCCCCACGGGGTAAGGGCGTCGCTGTCCCGGCCGCCTGTTCTGGCGTCAACCTAATCTTCTCCAGCCGTGTCTTGGCCCCCCTTCCGGAAGCTCAACAGAAAGCGTCGAAACCAGCGCGTCCTCATCCAGAACACACCCTTGCCCCACAAGTCCAGGAGGGGGCACTTCACCTCTGCCTTCTCCTGGATCCTGCAGATTCGGCCGAACAAGGCCTGCACATGCACCGATCCTCCTTACCAAGCGGAGAATTTTCATCGTGATTTCATCCTGCAGCACCTGCTGGATTGGGGGCCTGGTGAAGGAGGAGCCACGCAATACGGTGGCTCGGTGGCACTACGGAGCAGGCCATCCTCACCGAAGCTGGGCACTTGGGCACGCAGGGATGCCGGTGGACCATGGAACCAAGGAACCAAAAAGCACCTGCCTCAAGGGACGTTCGATTGTCGAATTCGGCTTCAAGGCCCGGCCGCCACCAGGACGAGACCTGGCCGGGCCATCGCCATGGACTGTACCTTTGGGGGGGGCGTCCTTTGGCATCAGCCTAGAGCTAGTCATCGCGCTGGAGTCAAAATTCCGTGTCCCCGGATGGCCTACCTCCCCCCAGGGATTTTGCAATGGGGCCAGTGGGCAGACAGAAAGCCCGAGAGACTGTAGTAGGAGATCTCACCTCGACCAAACGGCGCCTGCGCCGGTAAGCTGGGACTTCTGCGTTTCCCCCTGCATTCAGCCCCGGGACGAGCACCAAGGGCCAATCTTCACGCCAGATAATAGCAGTGCCATTGCTCATCCCGCCGCTCCTTCGATTGGCGCGGGTCCGCGCCGCGGAACGAGCACACCCTTCACCATGCGCGGCAAATTTAATCCGCCGCCGCAGAGGTCACCAACACCACCACGGGACACCGACAAAGCTGGGGGGCCTGGGGCCGGTGCCGTCCAATCGTGGCTCCGAGTGGGAAGATTGGCCTGTGGCGTCGATATGAGCTGCGTGGGGGGTTGCACCGCCTTATCAACGGTCCAATTTGTTTGACGTTGATTATTGAGAGCTGTCACCTTACGGGCGTCTGGGGACGACACCCACCGCGGACCGCTAGCTCGGACCAGCCTGGCTCCTCAAGAGGGAGTGTGTTTAGAAAGACGATCACCAGCGCTCGCCTTCAGAGATTACAACCCCCGACGGCCGTCCAACAGCCATTGCGATAGCTCCAGGTCTCCTTGGTCTGGATCATCATCCCGGTAGTCTGTGTCTTAGGGAGGTGGCTTCGCAGAGGGCCAGACCAAAGTCCAACCCCCTATATCGTTCCTCCGGTCTTTTTGCCCTCGAGTAGCGAATTTTCCCGTCCCTTCGACCCGCCGGGGCCCATGGCACGATATCTTCGGCAGCAACCGACGGCTCCACGACAGCGCTGCTTTGATTGATGGAGAATTGCTGTCTCACTTGGTGAGGGTCCCTCATTCGCGCTATTCCACTGCGTGACAACGGCCCCGATAAGGCTACCGCTGTTACATACCGCATTCGGTTTGATAACAGATCAATCTGTGGAATCTCCACAACGACCCCGGACATCATTGCTGCGCATATACTGAGGACCCTCATCGAGCATAGGTGAGGTTTCAAGGAGCTAATGACCCTGGCAGCCAGACTAGGCGCCATTGAGGCTCTCAGCGGATCCTTGCTGCGAAGACACCTTCGTCCCGCTCATCCGAAGTCCTCATTTTACCCGGCACACTAGAGGGCACTAGGGCTGCGGCTCACGAACCATACTCTACGCTTAGTTCGAGATGTATGATCGTCCTCAATGACCTCCGTGGTGATCGCACTCTACCTGCGTAGATGGTGCCTCCAACCCAGTGGTGTTTCTGCCCAATCGGGTTCTTTGGGGGCGACGCATGCTGCTGGTCGCCCTCTCTGCCGCCTTCGATGTAACCCGCGTCCGCTCGACCCCCTCCCCATCTCGGAATGTTATCCAGCCTCGTGCACCTCCCTGGCTAAAACAGCAGGCCGAAATGCAAGATGGCGCCGTTTCGAAGGAGGGTCGGCTATCTCTGGGGACCGGGTACCCGCAGAACGAGCGCCTCTTGCACGGAGGCGAATGTCGGCCGTTCGATCTCGAGATGTGACAGACCCGTGGTCAGGCCATGGTCGAGAGGGGACAGTCTGGGCGTGGGCTCAGACTTCGGGCGGCGGTTGCACCACAGCGCTGCGGATGCGACCTGCCCAGCGGCGTGAAGGGCTCGATATGACTTCACTTCGAGGCTCAAGAGCCCTGTCTCTCCGACTGTTCCCGCCATGATACGGGATACGACCACAAGAAGTCGCATCGGGGTCTCTTGGCAACGGATGTGGTATACTAAGGCCAATATATTGGTTATGACCTACATGAACGCATGGCCCGATCGCCGGTGGGAATCAAACGACCTGGTTCGAGCTGCGGGTGCATTTGGAAGTTACTTGCGTCTCGTAAGTTGTGCAACTGGATCAAGATCTCCCGCGTCACCGCTTAGGTCCCTTGGTCAAGTGCGCGCTAGGGGCAGGGCCTCCACCACAGATTTACAAGCGATTATGCGACTGAAGAGTGCCAATGGACTTGAACGGGTGTCCGCGATCTCATACCGACGGTTGGGTTTCACGGCGTGAATCCTCAACCGCAGAAGAAGTTCAAACCATAGCCGGTCGACGCTTGGGTCGCATCATCTTCGTTCTTGTTTCCATCAGCCGTGTGAAAGCCGTCGACTTTCTTGTTATGAAATGAGAACCTCTTGGTTGGCTCTCCAAGTGGAGACATGCCTTGATAGAGACCCTGAGTGCCTATGGAGGCGACGATGACTCCCACTCCGGCGTCGCACGGCAACTGGGCGATCCTCTGTGTACAACGGGTTTCTCCATCCACATGCGTGATCCCCTGTTGGCAACTCGGGCCGTTAGAGTTTTGCCTGTGGGGACGTGGGCACTGTTCTCGATGCCACGATGTGAATCAGGATTGTGGGCAGGAGGCATTGGAGGCACAGCCGTTTAGAGCTGCTTGCAGGGGGCGACACAGCTTGTCTGTGTTACACACTCATGCATGCGTCATGCACTGCTCTGGCATTGTCGGGGCGAGAAGATCTGCCGTGTCGGGTGGGATGCAATAGGTTGATTCCAAGGCAATATTGTTAGCCTGACCAGCTGCCCTCAAGTTGCACCCCGGTGGCTCTCCCAAAATGGTTCTGCCAAAGTATTTCGAGTAGCCTATGCCCGGAGGTATTTCACTCAATCTCGAATGCTGCGATCGGAACCACATGGGCGGTCAGAAGCAACGCAGCTGCAGTCCTGGCCCCATAGGCTGGGATCCGAGCATCGAATGGGAGCCGCCCCTTGGCTTTATTCTAAGGTGATCCTGGTCTGGCCGCTTCTCAACGCTGTGTTACTGCAGGGCTCTCCGAACGAGGGGAGACCGATGGGTAACGCTGTGTGACAAGTTCGGCCACTACACAGACGGCACCCGTCTGATTTGCTTCAGCTGGGCCGTGATCGTGTATCTGGGTACCAAAGGAAGTATTCATTGCGTCTTCATCATACCCAGTAGGTAGCCCGAGTCGATCCCTTCAACCGTTCGGGTGCCTGACGTGAGGCCGTGATAGGGCCTGGGACCGAGTCCTTCTGGTGTCGTTCCACGGCTTCTTGAACTTTATGTTTTATCTTGAAAGATGAACCGTGTTGCTTATCTTGAGCTTCTCTTAGCTCTACTGGCGCCGCATATCCCATCATCACAACACATGGCGGAAGGATGCTCTCCCGCTCATGCTCGCCAGGTCGGTACTGTGACCCAGCCCGGCAAGCTCTTGACCACAAACGCGGCAGTCATCAGCCATCCACCACCCTCGTTGGCGTCTAAAAGTATCTCTCAGTTAGCACCCTGTCGAAGTTTCGGTTTGCGGTTCCGCCGCGTTCATGTCAGTCGACGTTCCGCGTCGCTTAAAGCCACTGATCACTTTTTCAACCCCGGCTCTTCAAGCTACTAGCCATCAGGCATTCACCATTGGAGTTTGTACTACAATCGGTCACGATCGCGATGTTTTTTATACATGTGCTTGCTGACAAATGCGTGGCGTCTGGCTTTTGCGAGAGACTTGGACGAGAGACTCGGAACTGTGGTGCTTCTTTGGCAATCTCGGGATTTGAAAAGCTCAGGCACACCGTGACTTTGATACAACAGCTTGGAGAAAACACCGTGCCGTGCACAGTGAGGATCTTCTGGCCTGTTGATGCTTCAGAAGCTCCTTTTTTGACGGGCAATTGACCAGTTGGCCCCAAGTATTAGTGACTTTCAAGGCCTTGTTGAGCAGTGTGTGTTCGCCCTTGGCGCGGAATTTTCTACGCTGTTCGGCATGAAGCTGTATGCGTTCCTTCAACGGATGGTCGTGAGGTACGATGGAGGCCCGAGTTAGCTTGTAAGTAGTTTCCATCCAAGTAACCGTATATGATGCTCAAATGATTAGTGCCAGCTTGGTCCGGTTCGCCCTTGGCCGGTAGCTGAGGGTTGCAACCTCGCAGGCGATGGATGCATCATCCATTGGTGAGTTGCTCTCAGATATTCCAGGGTGCGAGACCAGTTGCACGCAAGAAAAATGACCATTCACTTATTCCTGCCATCTCAATGTGATCGCAACATGTACAAGGATGAATGAAGGTGACGGTGAAGGAAGTGGTGATGGTCCAAGGTTGCTGGGGATGTCACTTGCCCAGTCGCCCAAGCAGCTTGCAAAGGCAGGCGCGGCGGCAGGGGGCGGGCGCCTGGGGGCCCTTGCACAATCATCACTGCAGCTAGGCTCAACGTTCACTGCAATTTAGTCATCTCACCTCTCACTCACCCTGCCTGGCGCACCCAAGATTCACCTGAAATGAGCAGACTCGATCTGGTCTCATCATCAAACCCGACGCTCTTTACATCTTCCAATTCCTCAAAACTCACCTCTCAAGCGGCAAATCTGGCCGCACAATCAGAGAGTCTCATCAAACACCACCGTCAGCCCTCGGGCGTCCCGTTCTGAGCGCGCTTTCTCATCACGGTCGTTTCGGAAGCCACAGTCGGGTAAGTCCTTTCTCCTTCCCTGCTTCTATCCTTTCCTTTATCGTCAACCTCGAAAGCCTTACCTTGATCCCAAGTTGCAGTACCTCCTCAGCAACTGATTTCCCTGTTCTGCTGGCGAGGTTACACGCCCTATTTGATATCGGTTTCTTTCCGCATCTCGATTGATGGGACTCGTCACTTAACCTTGTTGCCTTCAGTGAATGCTAATATCAACACAGGCAGTACACTCATCCTCCGCCATCACCTTCGAAACCGTCATTCCTTGGAACCCATGATGGATGTGCCACCACACAAGGAGCCTCCACCGGCCTCGGGCACTGGGGCCTTTCCACAGACTCCAATTGCTCCATCGGTCCCCCAGGCCAATGCCGCTGTTCAACCGCAATCGAACCCGGCCCCTCCCACACGTCGCCCTGACATTGACGATTTCTCATGGTTGGAGCCTCACCCTGAGATTGTCATACTACTGGTTGGCACAGAAGAGATACCTTTCGGCTTGCAGAAGGACTTTCTCTGCGCAAAATCCTCCTATTATCGCGAGAAACTTGGCCACAAGAACGAGGTCGAACACGTCGACCGACTGCCTCAGTGCCCCCCCGAGGTCTTCGGCTTTGTCCAGAACTTTCTTTACACGGGCGCAGTCATTCCTGATGACAAGACCTTTCCATCCTACGAAATTCTGATCGGGGTCTGGAAGATAGGATTCGAGCTCGGCATCGGCGACCTGTGTGACCATACCCTGGAAGCCATGATGGAGGTGCGCCGGGCTACCATATCAATCCCGTCCACTCCACTTCTGGTACAGGTATGGAAGGACACCCCAGAGGGCTGCTCCATGCGGAAGCTGCTCCTTGGATGGGCGGCAGAGTACATGCACACCTCCGACTCCAAGGCTGAGTTCGCCAAGTCACTGCCCCAAGATGTCCTCAGCGAGCTGGTGGTTGCCATGGTCCCGTCGGACACCTCCCCGCTGGTCCAGCTCCGCGGCGATTCCGATCATCCAAAGCCTGCAAATCCTCCACGGAAGCAGGTCCACTACCTTGATCAAGACGGAGAAGAGGAGCCGGATATTCAGCATCCGCTCAAGAAGCCGCGCCGTTCTGATCCCTTGCCACAAGCAGCACCACCTTCCAAGGCGGCCGTTCGGAAGCCGAGAAGCTCACTACCGGCGGCGAAGCCAGTGCCTCGGCGTCGCTCCAATGGTGGTGCCAATGGTGACCAAGACTTCACCACTGATCAGAAGCTGTATTTCTGTCAGGACCTACTGACCAGGATGCTGTCAGGTCCAGGTAAGCCCTGATTTTCTTTTCCTACATTGCGATGCAAACAAAAAAAAAAGGCTGAAAATATCTGCCTCGGTCATGGCAATGGAACCAATGCTGATTGCTTGCAGGCTTTTGGACGCGTCTAGTTGGGCCATTCAAGGAACCCGTTGACGCTGTGGTCGACAATGTACCCGACTACTTCGAGAAGGTGACCAAGCCGATGGACCTCAGCACTATGAAGAACAAGATGGACCACAAACAGTACACCAGCGAAGAGGAGTTTCTGGCCGATATGAACCAAATATTCACCAATTGCAAGACCTACTGGAAACCCACCGACAACATGTACGCTGCGTGTGAGAAGCTGGAAAAGACTTTCCAGGAAAAGTACAGCCAGATGAACAAGTGGCTTGCCAAGATGGAGGGCGACGAGAACTAGGAAGCCTTCGACATCACCAACACCGAAGCTGCGTCTCAGAGAACATGTGCGGACCAGGATGCGGGAGCCAGGGAATTTTTCAGTCAATTTCTCTCTATTCTGCATTCCATGCCAGAGAAAGCATGCAGTCCTCCAAACGTGACCCAACGGTCTCCGAAGTCGAATGGCACCCCAATTGAGACTGACCTCGAAAACAATGTGCGGGAAGATGAGGTGGCTAAAGATTCGGACCACAATCCATTGCCGCTTGAGTCTGCCCCTTCTCCAGAACCATCACGAAAGCGAAGGAGAAAAGTTCAGACGCCGACCAGAACGAACACAGCCAAGGACTCAAGCTCTGCCTCTTTTACACCTATGTCTACCACCTCTCCAGACTCATCTAGCAAGGAATGGAGTGAAATTTGTTCACGGACTACAAGTGTATCGCAGCCGGCGTCTGCTGCTCGTCGCCTAACGAGAGGCAGGGCACAACTAATAGGAATCAGGGTGCAGCCCGAGCTCGCAACGGAATGGGTAGATTCTAGGCAGTGGTTTTTATGACATCTCCCTGCCCTTGTCAAATGCATCTGGAGAAGGTATGGCTTTCGCGTTCGAAGACGCCCCAGCGAAGTTTGCCCTTTTCTTGTTCGAGAATGACTGGCAAGCTGTATGTTAGCATATTCATAGATCGGTCTGGGACATGAGAGTTCACAGCCTGCAGGAGCGAAGATTTGCCTACAGTCAAGCCGTATCAATAATATTTTTGCTGAAGCATGCTGGTCTCCTGGGTCCAAAATTGGGCCGGCCTTGGTGAAACAAGAGACAGTCGCAGTGCAGTCAACTGATGGCAAAGGAGCAGCCCGTAATCTCGTCAATGCGGATAAACGCGTCCCAACTGAGGCCGGGCGGTAATGAGAGACTCGACCTTCGGGAGACATACTTGGTAGGGCCGTGACGTCGGCAGATTCCCGCAGGCCTTGACTCCTGCTGCGCTTGCCTGGCCCCAGGTCACAACTATGCCGAGGTGAGCACTCAGTTAGGGACTACCAGCCTCCAACTGGAAATCCTATTCATTACCCAAAAGACCTCGGAAGGCAGAGGCAGTTGATTGTCCAGGTGGCCCATCTGTCTCGTGACCAGACCATCTCACATCGTCACAGACTGGGCTCGGCGTTACTCTCTGGGGACTGACTACTGTAGCCTCCGGAGTATAGCCCAGGCTTTCCCGAGGATAGCCCTCATAAATAGTAGTCTACAAGAGGATAGAGGTGAGTGAAGGTGCCCTAGAGGAACCCGGGTCGGGTTGTGGGCTTGGGCTGAGGCCGCGGGAGAGATGACGTCCCCTCGCGAGGCACGCTCATTGGCCGGCCTGTTCCCATGTGACCCCAAGACCACCTCCCCAGAGCTCCAAAAGCTTGGGTAAAGCTTGGGACGAAAGCTTGGATCTGTATAGGTCTAGGCCCGACGTCCGCTTAGTGGTTGTGCCATACTTGCCACCGATTAACTAGCCCTGGAGGACACTCGCCATGGTGATAGAGCTTGTGCTCTTTTCGCCTTACCTCGCCTCTTGTCTCGGTCGCTTCGGCGGACTATTCGCTTAGAGACACGGTGAAGCCTCTCTCGTACAAGCTCTTTGACTCGACACTAGCATTGTCTGCACAGTTGAAAAGCCGTTGACAAAGCTTGAGACACGTCATCTCCGATAGTGATGCCCTCCTGCTAAAGGGCCTCTAAGACATATGTCTAGCCCTGTAGTCTGATCTCGAGTGTAGTTCGTTCCTCCCCCCCCCTTTGCCCCCCTGTATCTCAAGATCGACAACGAGAACGGTTGCCGTCATATCCATCGCTGAATTGCACGGCGCTACCCCAAGCCCACCGAGTTATCCCCTCGGCATCTCCCCAAGCGCTAGCAGCAACCTCGAAACCCGGGGACGACACCGTCGGCAATGCCATAAGCTCTCCCCCACAATACGCTATCATGCCGTTAGCTCGTGTGGCCCGGGCAAGGCGAGCGACCTGCATTGCGCGCTAGATACCAGGTAGGTGGTAAGATGGAGGGCTTCGAGCTCAGTTCTGCGGTGGGCTATCCTGTGGTCGATCTCGTCGCGGCCATGCCAGATGATGCCGGCTGAGGTGTGACCGGGAAGGCTGCGTGATGCTGTACGGTTCATCCTCAAGGGGGAATGGCTCGGGCGCCTTATAAACAGCCGGGCCTTGTCGCTAGTGACAGTCGAAGGTCCTCTTGAGCACAGACTAGACACCGCTGGCTCGACAGCTTTGAGCTCTGCTACCAAGAGGTATAGAGATGGCACTGAGAGTGACAGCTGCGGGATCTGGTATCACGGCATCGCCGAGCTTGGGACTCGATCCCATCCCAGGCCTGGACAAGCATGCCGGAGGAATTCTCGCCTGCGGATAATGAGTGAGTCCTCGATGGCAGCAGTGTATAAGAGATGAGGACTCTCCTCGAGCTTCACTCTTGCTTGGTCGTCACCCATCTGCACTGCAACCCTTTCTACGAAGGTTACTCGTCTCAACCAATACTCAATCCCTTCCTCAGAAGTCGTTGCGGCCTCAACTGGCTTATCCGCATTCCAAGCTCTGATTCTCGGCCCCAGCTGGAAGCGACACCATCAGTGAAGATGTTCGGCAAACGCGAGGAGCCAACCGCTCAGGAAATCCGGGAGCAGCGCCGACCTTCCAATGTGGAAGTCAACACGCACCGCAAGTCGGTATCGAACCGGGGTTTGACAGGTGCCTCGGCCTTGACCGTCAGGCAGTCTATATTTCCAATCACTTTGGTCACAATCCTGTTCTTTCTGTGGGGTTTTGCATACGGCCTGTAGGTGTCTTCCGATATGGCTCTTTTTTGGTCCCTGATTTGAGGCTGACGTTTTCACAGACTGGACGTGCTGAATGCGAAGTTCCAGACAGCCTTGAATATCACAGCCGCTAAAGCTGGCGTAAGTCCTGACTTTCATCCAAGTGCCTCCAGTCAGTTCTGGTACTGACTTTTGCCTGATAGGGTCTTCAAGGTGCCTACTTCGGAGCCTATTTTATTGGCCCCTTGACATACTCCGGGTGGATCGTGAGGAAGTTCGGCTACAGATGGACCTTCATTGTCGGACTCTGCATCTACGGCGTCGGCGCCCTGATGTTCTGGCCTTCTGCTGTCTACCGGTCTTTTGGCGGCTTCTGCGGGTAGGTACCATTCCTGTCCTGCTGGACTCCCATGAGCTTTTGTTCCTCGGAACGTCCAGAATGTGCCACTTTGGGTCTCGTAGCAGGTGACTGACAGGTAAATAGCTCCCTCTTCATCGTTGGCTCTGGTCTTTCGACCCTCGAGACCTCGGCAAACCCTTTTATCGCAACATGCGGACCACCTCGGCTCTCAGAGTTCCGTCTCGAGCTCTCGCAGTCGTTCCAGGCCATTGGCTCCGTGAGTACGTATAATCCGGCTCCTTTGCGACTCCGAATCTACCTTCGAAAGACACCACTCAATCCTGTCCCTTTGGTGTTCCGTCATGAGTGCTTACACATACCTACCATAGTGGCGCCTCTTTTGGCCTCGCGAGTCTTCTTCGAAGAGACAAACCCGAACGACATTTCCAAGGTGCAGTGGACGTATCTCGGCATTGCGGCATTTGTTTTCCTGCTCGCAGTCGTCTTCTTCTTCTCGCCAATCCCTGAGGTCACCGACGCCGACATGGAACTTCAGGCGGAACAATCGGCCGGACTCACTGGGTACGAGGAAAAGCCGATGTCCAAGCAGTACAAGCTCTTCTTCGGCGTGGCTGCCCAGTTCTGTTACGTGGGGGCCCAGGTAGGCGTCGCGGCCAACTTTATAAACTACGCGCGCGAGTCGGCCAACATCAGCGCCTCACAGGCCAGTGACCGATATGCCATTGGGCAGGGCTTGTTTGCCATCGGACGGTTTGCCGCCGCAGGGCTGATGATGATTGTCAAGCCACGCCTGGTCCTGATGGTGTTTATGTCTGCGATCATGTTGTTTATTGCGCTGGCGATCGGCTTGTACGGAGAGGCGGGAGTTGCAATGCTCAGCCTGGTGCTCTTCTTCGAGTCTTGCGTCTTCCCCACCATCTTCACGCTCTCTATCCGTGGACTCGGGCGGCACACGAAGCGCGGCAGCTCCTGGATCGTGGCGGCGGTCTCCGGCGGCGCGCTATTCCCCTCGCTGACCGGCCTGCTGGCGGACCACAAGGGCTATCATGTTGGGATGGTCGTACCCTTGATTGGATTCTTTATCTCTTTCGTGTTCCCCATCTTCCTCAATACGGTGTACAAGAGGGAGCTCGACGGGTTCCGAGAGTCAAAGATTGGGTATGTGGATGAGCACGGGACGATTGGGGACTCGGCGCGTGACGAGCGCAAGGCTAGTCTAGGCATCCAGGACGCCGGGGAGACCAAGATCGTCTTCAGAACTGAGCATCTGGAAGCATGAGTGGAAATTTGACTTGGCCTTGCTGCGAGGGGTTCATGTTGTCATCATCGAAGAGGAGGGCTGGTGGAGTTGGGAGCAGGCGTATGTTTACTAAGTACAGCATTTGGACGTCCAAGTGCTCAGCGCGCGACGGCGACGTCGACATTGCTGGACACAGTTCAGCGCATGATACACGGATATCTCTCTCGTTGCTTCTTTCCCCCTCTTTATTCGTTGGAGTATACAATAGAGACAGTCTTTGTTTTGGGCGAACTACCGGTGGAGAGGCTAGCCTAGTCAACGCAGCGAAGTCATAAAGCATAATCGACCAAACCCTTCATGGCTAATGGTGTGTCCCCTGAGAGGTAGTGCCCGTGGGTTAGTCGAGACTATTGAACAGCTGGAGAATGAGCAGTGCGATGATCCGGGCGTCAATAGTGAGTGCTGTGTCAAATAATGAGAACAGACGTTGACGGTGACGTTTAATTTAAAAAGATGGTCCGTGACACTGCAAGGTCCCCGGATTTCCGCACAAGCGCAACGTCGCAATGTCGCAATCAACCTGGAAAGACTGCAACTTGGAATCTGCCCAAAAGGGCCCAAAAGGGCCAGAGCGGGAGGGGTCTTGTCGACGCAGGGCCCGATCAGGCAAGGACATCTGGCGCTGGCCTGTGCTGATGAAACCCCACAGCCCCAGCAGGAGAAGCCAATCAAGGGGCTTCTCCCCACCAAACAGGCATAGCTTAAATGCCACACCTCCCCAGCGAAGCAAAGCCAGGCAAGCCACAGACCCAGGAGAGTGGATTCCAGCCCAAGCAGGACGACGCCCGCTGCGCACTTGGGCGATAGGTTTTTTTTTCTCTTCCTTTTTTCGTCTTTCCTTCTTCCTGATTAGCCGCCTTGCAGCGCCAACCATGGCCTTGCATTGACCCTCTCCATCTTCAGCCCCGCCAGCCGTGCAGGGTCTGAAGTGCAAGAGAGCGAGCGCATGGGGGAGATTTGCTCGTCTGTAAGCGCCCTTTCTCATCGGCCTAGTTCCTGGCCGATCATGATGGGCCAGAGACAGCCACTCACCCAGTCAGTCAGTGCCATCCAGTCTGTGGGTGTTCGTCTCATTTCATTTCACTTCGTCCGGTTCGCGCCTGGGAGAGATGGGGGCCTTGGCCCGGGGCGAGGCACGACATCCTTACCATTGCCGGCGAGAATAGGCAAGGTGCCGTGCTTCTCTTTTTTGGCGAGCATCCTCCTCGCTTTGTTTCCGTTTCGGAGGCCCACTTTGGTCACCGCCGCTCCGGCCAGACAAGGAGAGACGGCCGCAGCGGCTCCTTTCTGACAGGCCTTGTCTGCCTCGTCTGCCTTGTCTGCTTTGTCGCAATGCTTCGGCTTGAACCGAGGCGTCACAGGGCGAGCCGCGCAAGGCGCGCAGGGTTGCGCCGGGTTGTTATTGTTGGCAAAGGCGAGCAGGCTGGGCCAAGCGCCTCTTCAGCCCGGCGGCCAGGTCGAGGGCTGTTAATTTTGACAAGGTGCTGCTCTTGCCGCTTTGGTCCAATCCCGAGTCCAGGAACGAGGTTCGGTCGTGACGATCCCGACAAGGTCTGCCTGGCCAAGTGGCCACTTAGATTAAGGAGACTGCTCTCCTACAGTCTTTGGTCGCAGGTTGCCCGTCCGCCCGTGCCACAGCAGCAGCAGCAGCAGCAGCAGCGCCTTAGTTCCTACTGCGTATATGTACGCTATATCCCACCTGGGCACCCTGCCGGGCCCCCAAGGCCCACCCGTCTCACATCCGACCCCGTCTCCGCTCTTTTTCGCACTCCTATCGAGTCAATCGATACTCACTCACGATACCTGCCCTTGCGTCTTTTGCGCTGAGTCCCTCCCTGGGGCTTGTCCACTCTTTCCAATCGTCACGCCTACATTTCACACTCATTTGACCAACTCACAACCTCGGAGAGATCCCCATATCCCTCGAGCCAAGCAACAACAAGCAAAACACCCCGTTTTCCAACGAAACAAAACAAAACAAACCCCGTTCATCCCAACATGAAGAAACTCACAATCGCCGCCGTCCTCGCAATTGCCTCCCAGGTTTTTGCCGAGCCGTTGCCTTACAGGCCCACCAAGGCCTTCCTCTCTGCCCGTGAGATCTTTGGTCTGGGTCGTCGCGACACCGATGTCTACCAGCCCGAGCAGTCCGTCTGTGGAGTGGCTGCCACCTGCTCCGAGGCCGTACGAAATTCCCTTGTTCCCCTACCCGTCTCACTGTCTCGTTGAATCTAACAAGTAGATAGTGTGGCGCTTCCTTCGCGCAGTGCCCTTCCACGGACAACCAGATGCACTGCTACGATTCCGGAGCGAAAGAGGCTTGCTGCCCAGACGGGACCGGAAACTCTTGCGAGGCCGGCTATTACTGTGCAGCCGACTCGGCTGGCCTGACAGTGTGTTGCCCCGAGGGCACAGACCTGACTACTTGCGCCTCCAAGTATTCAGTGGCAGGTGGCCTTCACTTCGAGACCAAGGTCTTCAGCTCAACTGCCGCCAGCTCATCGACCTCGTCTCCCGTCGTGACCAGTGCCTCAGCCTCGCCCAGCGCTGCCATCTTCTTCGAGACCGGAAACTCTACCACAGCTGCTGCGGCGTCCGGTACCGTTACTGGGAGCAGTGGTTCCGCGACCAAGACCGTCAGCGCAGGCAGCTCCGGCACTGCGTCTGCGACTGGCTCGACCACCAATGGCGCAGGCGCTGCCAGCCCTGCCAGCTTCCTGGCGCTGCTTGGCGTTGCTGGTCTCGCCCTGTTGCTGTAGTGTTGTTCAGCCTCGCGCATCGTGCGGCGCCGAAGGCTCCCTTGCGCCTTGGGACTCCAAGAGACAACGACTAACAAGACCACCACGTCGAGACCCGCTCGAGCACAGAACAAAAATACACCACAAAAATTACCTCTGTGCGGTGCTGGCTGTCGAGTGGGCATTGCTTTATTACGATTCGAAGACACTGAACGCGGCGAACGAGGCATGCTCGCTCATGCTGTCCCCTGATGACGGCACTTTTGGAGGCAGAATACGAGGGTGATTGGAATGTTTCTTTTTAACGATTATGAATCCGAGGAGAGAAGGATGTTGAGTTGATACCATATGGCGTCTACTATGCTAGACGCCTCTAATTTCACCGTATACTAATAACATGTAGTATCGTTGCTAGTCTGCGACACCCCTCGGCTTGCCTTGGGTTTTTCATGGCTTCTGGCCCAAATAAGTCGCAGTACCCACTTTTGGCCACCCGCAATTTGCGCTAGCCGAAGGAAGCACCCCAACTTATT